>JAJOOR010009128.1:0-26295 GCA_036250505.1 Solanum acaule
TAATTAAAGAGTAAGGGAGAAATTGAATTCGGGCCCCTTTTTGGCCAATTTCGTTGCTGTTTTTGGAGTTTAACACGATTCCCGTTTTTGGTATACACAGGCTGTATATTAGTGTATATCGGATGTATACAACCCATTTTTCCGCTTTCCGAGACCTGTACATCAACTCCAAAGACTTGTTCTTCGATTTCTCAAGGTTGGCTGACTCGTTAAGAGGTAAAATTGGGGCCTTTGGCCCAATGAGGAGATGCAAGGAGAGGAGGTAGGAGTTCAAGTAGTGTCGCATAAGTTCCCATGAGGCAGAAAAAAAAATGAATTAGGCATATGGAAGATAGATTCAATAATAGAAAAAATTCAATAAATAATCTACCAAGGAACAAACTCGGACGCATTCCAAAGAGAACATCTCGACTAACTTATGCATTTATTCATTTTAACTAATACACTGATTTATCACTTATCCAAAAATGGTTTCCAAACTTACCTTTTTAATTAACCCAAATTATGAGCAAGACATTGAACAAGCTTAGAATGACAGAATTTCAATATTGCACATGTAATGTAATATATAGGCAACATAAGCTTGGCATTATACACATCACACGTATGAACTTAGTGTTTCAACTAAAGCAACAAATCATATTATATCTTGTGATAGAACTCAAACAAACTGGTAGCATAGGAAAAGGTCACCTAATCTTAACATAATAGCATCTACTAAACTAAATTGTGGTGACAATTTTAATATATAAAAGATAGCAATTTCCAACGTACATTTAGCAAGTAAAGAGCATGGTTTCACTTAACACAATAAAAATAAATAAATAAATAAATAAATAAAACGGAAATCAAATTGATACAACTAAAATACACATGTATTTGAGTTGTTTATGTTTATATAGGCCCTATATTCTTTACTGTTATAAAATTGGATGAAACTGCACGTTTTACCTGATGTCACACGATAAAATTGTTTGTTATGGAACACATAAATTAAAGACCCAACACAAAATAAGAACAGAAGTGCAAATAACCATAAAATTGTTGATTTAGTAATCAGGAAAAGCAAATTTAGAATTGATTAAAAACTTTAGTATTCAAACATCATCCATTAACTAAGATTACAAAGAATAAAACAAGTAAATAATAAAGAGATCAATCAACTTTTAATTGGAAAAAATAATGGTGTGACCCAAGTTGGCGGGCAAATAGGACTTAGTGACAATTCAGAATAAAAAGATTCAATTTTTCCGTCTTCAAGATTGTAAGCTCCCATATCTTTTCCACCACCGCCTTCCAACTCGGTAAATTGCTCTTCCCAATCATCAGTAAAATATACGTGATTAGGCTTAACTCCTGTAAACTTAGAGACATCAACAGAAACCCCTGCATTACTTCCCAAGAAAATCGCTGAATCTCCCAAAGTCTTTATCTCCTTGATGTCGCCTTTGATTACATCTAGTTCCACCACTTTAAATTTAAAAGTAAGACTCCCACCTCCATGGGAAAATCGGGCAACAAGTAATAATGCACCTGATACCTCAACTAGGTAGAACTCAGTTCCGGCTTGTCCAAACATATCATCTTCTAGATGAACAAGCAAGCGGGGTTCAACAATTGGTGGTTTAGGATCGTTAGGCCCTGCAATGTCAAACATCGCCACCATTCGTGACTCCATAAAATTGACCATCATAATAGTTGATATCGGAGAATGCACCCCATTCTTCATCTATTATATCTATTACATTCCAGTTGAGATCTCCAGGTCGCCAAAAAGCTAAATTATTAACCCCTGCATAATAAGAGACCAACAACACATAATCTGACGTAATAGAAGGACTAGCAGATAAGATAGCCTTATCAATGCAATGGTAGAGACCTCTCGCTTCAACTGGTCCGTAACCCTGTAAAGCCCATAAGTCTTTTTCCGAAGGAAGTTGAATTATAGTACGGGAAAAAGGATGCAACAAGTTCATCTCTCCGTTAATAGTATACGCTACGGTGCATAGCCATCCCTTTGTTGAATAACACTCTGCTTTTCTAGCTTCGGGGAGAAATATGGTTGAAACTTCTTCTCCTGAAAGAGAGTAAAATTCTCGATAATCATCATCTTTATCAGCTAGCATTAGCAACGGAACTTGTGGCCCCGGAAGCACTTTATAAATATCGATTGTACCAGCAATTCTCCATGTGGTACAAACAGAACAAAAAAGTATGAAATCTTTGAGCAATTTAAAACGTTTTGCAATTAAAACAATGAGATCGTATGGTAATTCTGCCCAATTCCCCATAGAGAGAATATGTGTTTATGGTTTCTAGGGCAAGTAAAAAGGTAAACCTTTGTTTATGGTTTTATACGGTACAATATTTAAGTGAAATCAATAAATGCATGATATATGTTATAATCGCAATCAAAAAGCAGAAGATGAGGAGAAAGAGGACTCTAACATCCATTGGTTAGGACAAAAAAAATTACTTGTAGAAATTGAACATAATTAACTTTCCCAATTATAGGACAACTTTTCCTTATATAAAGTACTTACTATGTAAAATTAAGGTTTCACAACGAAAAAAATTATAATTGTTTTATATTTTGACATATGTTATTGAATTTACATTAAAATGAGATAAATGGTTTAGTGTTGTTTCTTCAGTTACGCTCATTGATACTTTTCAAAGGGACTAATTGTGAATTGAATATCATAAGCCTCAATCGTCTAGAATAACCACAATTAAAATTGATCAAATACGATGACATTCATACATCAAGCTAGAAAGAGACCGTTATCAGAAATTCAGAATGATGGTGCAATCCAAGTTGATAAGACTTTTGCCGGACGCGGGTAAAAGGATGCAACAAGTTGATATCTCCGGTATTATGTTCTACCGTACAGAGCCATCCCTGTGAGGGAAAACATAATCGTCCATTAGCTTCCGGGAGAATATGCGCGAAACTTTTTTCTTCGAAAGAGAGTATAATTCTCGATAATCGTCATCATTGTCAGACAATATTAGCAACGGAATTTGAGGCGTAAACACATCGAAATTGTCCTTGGTAGCACCCATTCACCAAGATGTACAAACAACACGAAAACCAATTGTTATATTACATTTGAAATATTATTAATTCGGGATGAAAGTAGTATTAAATGATATATTTTAAAAAATTGTTATATTACATTTAAAGGAACTACAAATATTAGAGGCTTGGATCGAATGACATGGTTGGGTCTCGTATTGAGATTGAGACTTGAGAGTCGGGGCTTGAGTCTCGAGTTGGTTCTCAGATCCCTAGCTGAGATAGAGGGTCGAGGCTCAGGTCATGAGTCAGGGTCTGGTCTCGGGTTGAGACGAAAGGTAGGTGATCAGGTCTCGAGTTAGGGTCGAGGTCGGGAACAGGTTAAGGTCGGATCTCGAGTCTAGGTTAAGTCTCGAATTCGTGTCGTTCAAGTTGGGTTGAGATTAAAATATTCAGGGGTCAAGGTTGTGGGTCAAACCTGAAAGTTCGAGTCTTATGGATGGTATGAGATGGGTGAACCATAGTAAAGGGTGGGATAGGGGGATGATGGAGCATTCAAAAAAAACTGGGTGAAATTGGGCGGGTCATGAACCAGTCCAATCCATCTTAACTCAAATAACTTTTGGGGTGTTTTTAGCACAACTCATTTATTAACTCAAGTCATCTTAACTTGCTTAATTTCAACTAAACCCGTTTATTTGACACCCTTATCTAGGATCACTCTTCGATATTTTTTCATCAAAAAACTTATTTCCTCGAGGAATTCTACGACTAGCTGTTAGAGACGAGTTCTCATCACTAATAGCATATAGTTAAGAATACAAACAGTTCACGAATAAGTGTGTCGTCTGCATATAAAATATGGGTAACCTCAGGTTTCTATGCTCCAAAGCACTTACCCTGAATCCCCTGATCCGTGACAGTTCCATGGCTTTAAACATCAATCTGCTGAAACCTTTCGAAACTAGCTAAAAATAGGAAAGGGGAAAGAGGATTCCCTTGCTTTAAACACCTCTATAAGCCCGGAAAATTACCTTCTGGAGTACCTATGCAAGTAGAACACTTATCTTTCGTAAACTATAGACGTGTACAAAATTCAAATCATAGAGTTTCCGTGTTTGCAAATGAAATATAATCTGCACTGAAATTCATTGATCCCATTCATACTTGAGTGGATCAATTGCAATTTGCAACTATAACATATGCTATGACTTGTTCAAGACTACAAGTTCAAAAACTTCCCACAAATGTTATGGCAATATTTAAGACCACAAATTTCAAAAGTTTTATCTCTTTATTAAAGTTAAACTATGACAAACAAAGTAAAACAGAGGGACTAATTGCGCTCTGAATATGATAAGCCTCAATCGTCTAGAGAAACCTCAATTAAAATTGATCAAATATGATGACATTCATACATCAAGCTAGAAAGAGACAGTCATCAGAATGACGGTGCAATCCAAATTGACGGGCTGGTATGACTTAGAGATAATCCAGGATAAACGGATTCAAGCTTTCCATTTTCAAGATCGTAAGTCTCTCTTTTCAAAGTACACAACCTTTGGTGCACATTGCAGAAATTATCATATATATGATTAGGCTTGACTCCTGTAAACTCAGAGGTGTCAATGGAATTCGGTGAATTCCTTCCCAAAAAAATTGCTGAATTTCCCAAGGTTTTAATCTCCTTCTTTAATGCACCTTTGATTAAATCTAATTCAAAGAGTTTAAATACAAAGCTTTCACCATATCGGGTAACAAGTAATAGTGCACCATATAGCTCGACTAGGTAAGAATAAGTTGACACGTAAGGCCACATATCACGGTCCAGCTCAATAATAAGTCGAGGCGCTGCACTTTCAAAAACCCAAACTCCGCTAGCCCATGTTAGATAATAAAATTGTCCCTTATAATAATTCATAGCTATGACCATGGTTTTAATGTGAATTTTAGTCCAGTTGAGTTCTCCAGGTCGCCAAAAAGCCAAGCAAGGATGATAAGAAATAACCACTACATAATCTGACGTAACAGAAGGACTAGCAGATAAAACAACTTTGTTAAAGTGGTTGTGCCAGTACAACATATCTTCTGTTCCGGGAGGAAGTCGAATTTGGGCACGGGTGAAAGGATGCAACAAGTTGATCTCTATTGTTTTCTTTTCTATTGTACAGAGCCATCCCTGTGACGAAAAACATAATCGTCCTCTAGCTTCTGGGAGAAATATGCGCGAAATTTTCTTCTTGGTAAGAGAGTAAAATTCTCGATAATCATCATCTTTGTCATGATCATCCAACATTAACAACGGAACTTGAGGCAAAAACACATCGAAATTGTCCTTGGTAGTGGCAATTTGCCAAGAGGTACAAACAGCACGAAAACTAATGAAATCTTCAATTACTTTAACATGATTTGCAATCTTAGCAATCAGATCGTTGGGAAGTTCTGCCCAATTCGCCATTGTAAAAAAAAAAAAAACTTTGTTTAAGGTTTTTGATTATGAGGATATTTATATTTGACTAGAACTCTAATTCTCCAAAGGTCTAGAGTTTGGAACATATTTTTCGGCCCACATGGTAAAAAATGTTGGATTGATTTTCGAAAAATAGTCATTAGTCACTATGTCTCGAGTCAAGGTCAAGGCTCTAGTCCTAGGAACCCGTTTGGCCATAGATTTTCCAAGTAAAATTTGGGGGAAAAATTGGCAAATAGTGTTTGTCCATACAATTTGTCATTATTTGGCAAATAACCCAAATTCCCAAATACTAGAAAAAACTAGTATTTGGGCCAAATCTCATTATTTGAGAGCTTTTAAAAATTCAAATTCTACACTAAAGTTTTATCTTTTACAAAAATACCCTCTATAGAATTTATTGCATTGTATTACATAATTTTTTACGTGAACACCAAAGCAGTAATTGAATATTCAGTGAATATGAAAGTGATGATATGGTTGTTGATGAAAATGATGACTGATCATATTAGGGTAATAAAGTCATGTGCTTCATGTACTTCACAGTGTATGGAATGATGTTTGTTGCACTCACTCCGAACTACCACATTGCTCCAGTGTCATGGACACTAATTGTTATTTGCTGCAACGAAGATCCAATTGACTTGTTGCGGAAGTCATGTATCTTGTTACGTCTACGTTTCTATCTTGTTATGTTATACAAACATATGGTTAGTTTTGATAGTTTTTAAAACTTATGGGTATAAATCATATTTCTTAAAAAGGTGAAATATATTTTCCAAATATTATGGCCAAACACATGGTGAAATTTCACTCAAATTTTCACCCAAATAATATTTGGAAATCTATGGCCAAACGCTAGCCTAGTTTAGGGTAGGGTTGGGTTGGGGCCAGGTTTCGGGTCGTAACTCGAGGCCGAGGGTCGAGTCTTGAGTTACGGTCGGGGATGGTATTGAGATCGAGAGTTCGGGCTTGAGTCTTGGTTAAGGTTCAGTTTGGGTTGATTATAACACAACTCATTTATTAACTCAACTCATTTTAACTTATTTAGTTTCAACTCAACCCGCTCATTTGACACCCTTATGTGCGACCATTATTCGATATTTTTAAAATACTTTTTGTTAAAAGAACTTTATGGCTTAATTTCAATCCAACCGGCTCATTTGAACTCTACGTCTAGCTGTTAGAAACGAGTTCTCATCACTAATACATTAAAGACTTTGTTTGGTAATTGGGAACAAGTTTTCTCGAAATTAATTATTTTAGGATTAATTATCCACAATACATTTTTGGGATAATTTTCTTCCACGATTTTATCCCAATCAGACATGAAATAAACTTATCCTATAATTAATCACGCGATTAATTATCCCTTACTTCAAGTTCTATGTAGGGTAAATCAAATGCCAAGTTTCTAAGAAAAGCAAGTTAATAACATCAATTTTGAGCTATTGAGTTAAGAGTTCTGCTGGAATAAAATGCAGTAACTAAAGCTTTGGATTTAGTTGTTGGAAGGGCACCGTTATGTGTTTCTGCGCACATTGAACCTGTACTATACAAATAAATAGGAAAATTTTGCACCAAATTTACTCTTTCTATTACCGTCCATGACATGTTGGGCCCGTGGTGTGCACGGGCTTCACCCTCTAGTTCATCGGCGAATACTAACTATTTTAATAATAACCATAAAATTTTAAAATTCGCAATCAAACAATAAGAGTTAAAATTTGCAAACTAAATATGAGATTGCTCATAGAATAAATAGATTAGTATATAATATAGTAAAAAAAATGAAATTAAACAAACTAGCAATCACATTATTTGTGATGGTATAATCCAAGTAGGCGGAGAAATATGACTAAGTGACAGTCCAGGATATATAGATTCAACTTCTCCGTCTTCAAAATTGTAAGCCCCCATATCTCTACCAGCACCATCAAAATAGCTAAATTTATCATACCAATCGTCAGTAAAATATATACAATTAGGCTTGATTCCAGGAAATTTAGAAGAGTCAATTGAACATGTTCCTGTATTAAAGCCCAAAAAAATAGCTGAATCTCCCAAGGTTTTAATCTCATCTTCCTCTTTTAATTCGCCCTTGATTACATCTACTTCAAATTTATAGGTCTTATATCTATGAAGCTCTGGATAATGAGCAAATCGGGTAATAAATAATAGTTTATCTGATAGCTCGACCAGGTAATATTGAGCTGAATGCTGAAGAAATATATCATGTTCGGACCAATAAAGCAAGTGTTGCTCTACTGCGTTTGGTTGAACTTCGAAAACCCAAAATTCACCACGAGCTGTAACATAATAGAATTTACCTCTATAATAATTGATACCCATGACAGCACCCAAATTGTCCATCTTAATATTTGTCCAATTGAGATCTCCAGGTCTCCAAAAAGCCAAACGATTAATATCTGCATGATAGTTAACCACGAGTACATAATCTGAGGTAACGGAAGGACTTGCAGATAAGATAGCGTTCTCCATGAGGTTCCAGAGCACTTCATGATCTCCGAGACCATTAGAAGCCATTAAGTTATCTCGTGAAGGAAGTTGAATTTGGGTACGGGACAAATGATGCAACAAGTTCATCTCTCCGGTTTTATCATCCATGGTGCAGAGCCATCCCTCCGATGGACAACAATGTCGTTGTCTAGCTTCCGGGAGGAACAAGGGAGTAACTTTCTGCTTGATAAGAGAGTAAAATTCTCGATAATCATCATGTTTGTCAGCCAACATAAGTAAAGGAGTTTGGGTAAAAAAAATATCAAATTTATGGTTAAGGTTAGTAGCAATTTTCCAAGAGGTACAAACACAAGTAAAAAATATGAAATCTTTAGGTAATTCAATACGATTTGCAATTATAGCAAGGAGATCCATGGGTAAATCTGCCCACCCGCCTGCCATATCTTTGAAACGAAAAACAAGTTTTAGTTCTACTAGTGTTTTTTTTAGGGTACAAACTGCAATATATATATAGGCGTACAATTATATTCGTATTCCTATTTCTATTCGTATTCCTATATTAACAAGGATTTGGACAAAGCCCAAAATTATTCCTATTCATATATTAACAAGGATTCGGACTTCAAGTCTTGGACTATAGAAATCCTAACATCTTTTCTCATAGCCCACAAATTAACATCCTTTAATTTACATCACACAACTGGCAGACAAATTAAATAAAGAGGAATTTTTGCATATAGTCACTCAAAAATAATCTAATTATGCTCCATAGCTATAGTTTGTTAATTACAATTTGTAGTTACATGTTATAGGGAGGAGAGTGGCGAGCGAGACTGGGAGAGGGAGGAGAGAGGCGAGCGAGAGAGGGTAGAGAGAGATGAATTGCATATGTATATCGGTTAGATAATTGTATATTATACATATGTATTTGTATATTCTGGCGAGAGAGATTGGGAAAGGGAGGAGAGAGACGAGAGAGATTAGGAGAGGGAGGAGAGAGGCAAGCGAGATTGGGAGAGGGAGGAGAGAGGCGAGCGAGAGAGGACAATAATTTGTATAATTCACATCTCGTTTGTATAATTCGCATGTACGTTTGTATAATTCACGTATTTTCGTATAATTGAGTAATATAAAGTCTGAAATTATACAAATATAATAAAACTCGAAATAACGAATTGATACAAGCATAAACATATGAACTTTAAACATTTATACAAAATATATTATACAAATTACATTATATAAATTATATTATACAAAATCCAAAAACTACACGTTTAACAAACTTTAAAAAGTTATACACAAAAAGATTGAATGTATATGATGACAAAGCTGAAAAACCAAAGGAAATCATCGTCATATACAAATATAAACAATCGTATACAAATACAAATCAAACAAAGAATTGTTAGCTGCGAATTATACAAATATGACGAATTATACATATACAAACGTGGCTATATACAAACTCGAAGTCAGCCCACGTAATTAATGTATAATATTTATCGCAAATGATAATTATAGCAAGCTATAGCTATGATGAGTAATTAAGTACTATAAATTTGCTTAATCGCGTAATTTTTCCTTAAATGAAAACAGGCCCTAAACACTAAATGCAGATACGGTTCGTCGGGTCACCCGTTTTACAATTCGGATTCGGATAAACTCCGTCTTCTCCCTTGCGAAGCTCTTCTTCATACACTCTGAGAACAAACAAATTGCAGAGCTAAAAGAACTCCAATTTTAGTTCAGTAAAATGCTTCTCCACGTATCCAAAATCTCAGTTCAATGAGTCTCAGTTCAGTAAACATGTCTTTTTCAACAGGTAACAATTGTATATCAGCAAGGTCCATTCTTCATCCAAAGCCAAACATTCAGCTTCAAAGTTCATTCATAATCAAATTCCCATTTCAGAAAAGTTACACAAATTCCATTTTTCATAGAAATTTCAGAAAAAGATCACATTTTTATCATTCCCCATATGCAATTCTTGGAAAATGGAGGTCTAATTCGAAGTCCTCTGAAGATGGGGGAAGCAATAATGAAGATTTTGTGACTAGGGTTTTGAAAGAAAACCCAAGCCAAGTGGAACCCAAATATCTAATTGGGAATAAACTTTACACCCTAAAGGAAAAAGAGGATTTGGGTAAGAAGGGTTTATTGAATGGTGGTGTTTTGGAGATACTTAAAAGGTTGAATATTAAAGGAATGGTGAAGAATGGAAGTGATGAGGGTAGTTTAATGAAGTCCGGGGATGTGTTTTTGAAGGATATTTTGAGGGAGTATAAGGGGAAGTTATATGTTCCTGAGCAAATTTTTGGTGCTAATTTGTCTGAAGAAGAGGAATTTGAAAAAAATGTTGAGGATTTGCCTAAGATGAGCTTGGTGGATTTTCAGAAGTATATGAAATTTGATAAGATAAAGTTGTTGACTTTTAAAGAGGATTCTGGAGCTTCTTTGGGATTGGGGTCTAGAGATTTTATTGTTGAGTTGAAGGAGATGCCTGGAGAGAAGAGCTTGCAGAGAACTAAATGGTTAGTATCATAGACTGGTTGATTTCTTTCACTTTATATTATAGATTTTTATGTTTATGTGATCATTCTCTAGGGCAATGAAGCTGGATCAAAGTCAAGCTCAGGCATTACTAGAGGAGTACACGGGGCCACGATATGAAGTCGAGAAGCAAATGATGGTATTTCATTCATTTTGGTGCTTTGTTTAATGATGCATAGTGACATTAGCTTCATTATCGCGTGGGGGAAAAAAATTTGACAACGACAACAAACCTAGTGTAATACCACAAGTGGGGTCTGGGGGAGGGTAGAGTGTAGGGAGACCTTGCCCCTACCTTGAGAAGGTAGACAAGCTATTTCCGAAAGACCCCCAAGCTCAAAGAACGTTAAAAAAGAGGCAGTAGCAACAAGCAGAAACAACAATAAGATAATAAGATAGCCGAGGCTAAAAGAACAACATGTAGAAATAGAAATTAAAAAAAATGATAAACAAGAAAAAAACTAATGATTTATCAGAACTTAAATGTATAGCTTAAGCAGACGGTGGTTTGCTATGATTTATCAGCCTGAATTAATTTATTAGTTAACAACCACTTGTACTGAAGTATAGTTCTTGTGATGATGTGGGGAGCTTCTTTGTTTATTTGATAGACATTCTTCTTTTCAACAACATATAGTTATCCGTCATCAACCGAATGCACTGATTGCAAGTTCCAGATGAAAACTTAATTACTGTTTCTCATTATGTCTTGATTCATTGTGGTTACTATCTCTTGACAGGAAATTCCTGTGAAGGTTTTATGGAATTTGCCTTTACTCTCTTCGGGTAAAATGTTAACTAAATTTAGATTATCTGTTTTGGCCTAGCGGCTTGGAATCTTTTATTGTTGACTGTTTTCAAAAAAAATACTCAAGCTTGCGTGCCTTGTTGTGCTAGTTACTAATTAAAAAGAAAAAGCCTTCTTGTGCATAGTTCTAAGAAACACATAAAGTAATATTTGAATTCGACAAAAAGACATGTAAGCAGACAAGTAGAAGCTGCCATGAGAAAGTAACAATATAGTTGGATTATGTGTATTTAAACTCAAATATAGATGTACCTGCAGACAAAAGCATATCGGCTGCTAATATTTGTTACTAGGCACTGACGTTAATGCTGTTATCTGATGGTTATATTTATCTTTAACTGTTACCCTTTGTGGGTATAATAAATTCATTACATATTTAGTTGCTCTGGAACCATGTGGCAGAGTCCGCATAATGCAGTAGAAAGCTTTTAGGGTTAGCGGAAGATGGTGAAATTTGAAAATGGAAATCACGACTTTAGTTTGAAAAACTTGAGCAATAAATGAGTTTAATGTAGACTGTTGATTCATTTATGTGCAGCACATTGGGACGAGTTTTTTTCTTTTCCTTTCTTTTGCAGTAAGTATATAGTTGGGGTGACAATTGTTGCGCAGAAGTGATAGCAGCATCTAAATGTCAACTGACAGTCTAAAAAGTGATATACAGAATAGTCTTTCAATCTAATTATATGTTGCTTGGAAAGAAGAGCACAATTTCAGTAATCAAATCTGCCATTTCTTTGAGATCATATATTTCCTAAAGTGTAGACAAATCAATGTCGTGTTATACTGGTGGCAGTCTGTATGGTGACTGTATCACAAGGGAAAAGAGTAATTAAAGTATCTGAAAAGGTTCTCAAATCCCTTAGCATAAGGTTGTTGTATCTCTTCTTTTTAGCTTAAGATTGACCTTATAGTTGCTTGAGCCTTGAAGGAATAGGTGTTTTCTCTAGTTATGCAATTGGCAAGATTGTAGAACCTAAGTTTGGTGGGATAAGAATGTGGTTTACCGTGTGGAAACTGACTTTTCAAGTATGTTGGAAAACCTTTCTTTCTTTTTTCTTTTGCCTCTTACAGAGTGATCCTATTGCAGTCTTGGGTGGGAAAATTACCTGAGTATCCTAATCCAGCTGCATCGAAGATATCAAGCAGAGTAATGGTAGAACTTGGAATGCTGACCGCTGTAATGACTGCTGCTGCGGTGATTGTGGGTGCTTTCCTGGCTTCAGCTGTGTTTGCTGTGACTAGCTTTGTCTTTGTCGTCACTGTGTATGTCATGTGGCCTGTGGCCAAACCATTTCTTAAGCTGTTCTTTGGTCTCATCTTTGGTATCTTAGAAAGAGTGTGGGATAAGGGTGCTGATGCCTTTACTGATGGGGGAATTTTCTCCAAGTTGTATGAATTGTACACATTTGGTGGTGTCTCTGCCAGTATTGAGATGCTGAAACCAATCATGCTTGTTTTTGTGACTATGGTTCTTCTTGTCCGATTCACTCTTTCACGAAGACCTAAGAACTTTAGAAAGTGGGTGAGTAATACTCCCTATCCTAGAATTCGCAGTTTAGAAACACTTACTTCTTGCAAATTTAAAATGTTATGTGCTTCATTCAGGATATATGGCAAGGCATAGAATTCTCTCAGTCTAAGCCACAAGCACGTGTTGATGTGAGTTTCTAGTTTCTCACACTCTCTGGGCACAAACATTCACAACTTTTCATTTGTAGATTATGACCAATATTTTGTCTAAGTAAGAAGTTTCTGTTTAGGGTTCAACTGGAGTCACATTTAATGATGTAGCTGGGATTGAGGAAGCAGTAGAAGAACTTCAAGAGGTAACAATGCCTTACACCACATATAATACTTCCTTATTGTGTATTCCCTCCATCCCAATTTATGTGATGTAGTTTGTCTGGGCACAGAGTTTTGAGAAATATGAGAAGAGTGTGCTTTATTCCAAAACTACCCTTAATAAATGAATTTTTATATAGAAGAGCACATCTTTGTAGACTTTTTGCCAAATAAGTGGTCCAATATGGGTAAAATGTTGATAGTGTCATTAAACATTTGCCAAAGAAGGAAAGTGTGTCACAAACTTAGGGAGAGTAATATTCTTTTCCATTATAATGTGGGAAAGCTTGTCCCTCAGCCACAATCTTTAGCTTAATGGTTCTAATTCCTGCCATTTTTTGCCAACTAGTTGGTAAGATACCTGAAGAATCCTGAACTATTTGATAAAATGGGGATCAAGCCCCCACATGGAGTTCTTCTGGAGGGACCTCCTGGATGTGGCAAGGTATGCTGTCCATTTCAGACCTTAGATGGGATTTCCAAAAAAAAAAAAAAAAGTAGAGGGTCTTCACTAAAATTATATATGATGCTTTTCTCAGACCCTGGTTGCCAAGGCAATAGCAGGTGAAGCTGGTGTTCCTTTTTACCAAATGGCGGGTTCTGAATTTGTGGAAGTTCTAGTCGGTGTTGGTTCTGCTCGTATTAGAGATTTGTTCAAGAGAGCCAAGGTGAGCATAATACGTAGTCAATGAACCATGTGACTTCCCTTTTTATGTTTTGAAGAATGCCCTCATTCTTGTCACAGGTGAATAAACCATCAGTTATCTTCATTGACGAAATTGATGCACTCGCAACCAGGTATGGATATTTGTCTAAATAAATAATGGTGAACGTGTTTTTTTTTACTGGTTTAGCATAGCACAAAGGGAAATCTGGAGCTGAAGCATCTGGGCATTTTTCATGTAGTAACCCCTTTAGTGGTAGAACTATTGAAATTGGGTTTTTGAACCTGAAGGTACTAATGTCATGTTGTGGACAACGCTAATGTCTTCAGTGTGTTGCTGTCTAGATATTCTTTTTAATCGCAAAGAAATAACTTTGCCATTCATAAATGACCTGTAGACATGTGCAGTGGTTATAGTTTCTCAAAATTATTATTCTTAATAAACAGGCGTCAAGGAATATTTAGTGAATCAACTGATCACCTCTATAATGCGGCAACTCAAGAAAGGGAAACTACTTTAAACCAGTTGTTGATTGAGCTAGATGGATTTGATACTGGGAAAGGTGTTATATTCCTAGGGGCTACAAATCGAAGGGATTTATTAGATCCTGCCCTTCTTCGTCCTGGTAGATTTGATCGCAAGGTTTGTTCTCCTATTGAATTGAATTCTTTATCAACTCAGCTCCTCATGACTTAAATCACTCTATTCATGTTCTGTCGGTATGTGCGCGTTGGTTGGGAGGAGGTAGACAACATTTTCCATGTTTATAGAACGCTCTTGACTTACTGATTCTTTCCATAAAGATGTATCTATATGCTGAATATTATGATAAAAACTAATCAACCCCCCAAAAAAGTGTAAGGATTCCACAACAAACTGTAATACAGTATGTTATTTTATGCGATGCCTAGTGTACTGCAAAGTTCCTTTACAAAGTCCTTGGATGGGGCCACTGTGTTTGGGCTTTTGAATCCTAATAGGTGCCGTTTATGGGCAAAACATTGTTTGACTTGGAAGGTAGGAATCATTTTTTCGTTTCAGTCGACTTGTTAATTATGTTGAGACGCCGATAGCTTTTGGTAGATTCTATAGAGAATAAGTACCCTGAACAAAATACCTTACCTTTTCAAAAATAAAGAGTGCCCTGAACTTAATATAACATCATAAGTTAATATAGTCTAGTTGAGATAATGAGTCAGTTTAAGAAGTGTCGAATTACTTATAGTAGCTATGTGATCTTTATTCCTCACTTCTTTCTGGAACACCACATTTCATGCTTGTTACATTTCTCTCTTTCAGATAAGAATTCGGCCTCCCAATGCAAAAGGAAGATTGGAAATTTTGAAAGTACATGCACGGAAAGTTAAATTATCAGATACTGTTGATTTGTCTAGTTATGCCCAAAATTTACCTGGTATTCAACTTTACTTCCTTTCTGTTCATACAAGATCATCTTCAGGCCACTAGTCTTTTCCTCCCATGACTCTAAAAGATTTCATTTCCCTGATGCCAGTGGAAGATAGGGTTAATGCGATAGTTCATCCATATTTTCTTGCATTATAGTGATCTCATTTTAAATCCTGCTCCTGATCTGCTAAATGGTGGTCTTCCAATTCAGGATGGTCAGGTGCAAAGCTGGCTCAGCTTCTCCAGGAGGCTGCTCTAGTAGCAGTCAGGAGAGGGCATAACTCAATTCTTCATTCAGATATGGATGATGCAGTTGACAGACTTACAGTAGGACCTAGACGAGTTGGGATTGAGTTGGGTCATCAGGGGCAGTGTCGTCGAGCAATTACTGAGGTGGGGACTGCATTGACTTCTCATCTTTTGAGGCAATATGAGAATGCAGAAGTTGAGCGTTGTGACAGAATATCTATCAATCCGCGTGGCCAGGTTTGTTTGTTCTCTAGTTGCTTCATCTTTGAACATCATCTTTTGCACCTCACTCTTTATTACTCCCTCCTTTCCAAATCGAACATGTATTGATCGTGTCTTGCATACGTTTTTACTGGAGAATTCATCTGAACATGTAAATTGTTTCCCATGATTGCTGAAAATTTAAAAGTGGCATGCAGACTTTGTCTCAAGTTGTGTTTCACCGTCTTGATGATGAGTCATACATGTTTGAGCGGCTACCACGGTTGCTTCATCGTCTTCAGGTGCCAATTTTTTATGTCTTATGCTGATTTTTGCTTGCACTTTTTCTTCCTACATGCAAAGCTGATGATTGCATTATGTACATCTTTGAACAAGGTATTTCTTGGAGGGAGAGCTGCTGAAGAGGTCATTTATGGACGTGATACTTCAAGAGCATCTGTAAACTACCTTGCTGATGCATCCTGGCTTGCTCGTAAGATAATCACAATGTACGTATTTATTAGTTATGATTTTAGTTGGCGTTGCCGTATCTGCCAGAGCCGTGACTTTTGTCCTTGAACAGATGGAATATGAAAAACCCAATGGCCATACACGGAGAACCTCCCCCCTGGGTAAAGAGAGTGAAGTTTGTGGGTCCACGCCTTGACTTTGGAGGATCACTATATGATGATTATGACTTAATTGAGCCGCCGATCAACTTTAATTTGGATGATGATGTTGCTAAGAAGACAGAAGAGCTCATATGTGACATGTACGGGAAGACAGTTACTCTGCTGAGGCAGCATGATACTGCCCTACTCAAAACAGTGAAGGTAGTTCTCGACATGTTGAATGGGTTATCTTATAGACTTGTTTTTCGAACTTTTCTATCCTTTACTTTGCGGTACCAATTGTGCATAGATCAGAAGTTACTTAGGTCCAAATTATTAAGTATTATTTAGTATAATTTAGTTAAACCAGATGCAGAGATCATTGATTCCTGTGCATGTTTATCCTAGGTTCTTCTGAATCGGACTGAGATCAGTGGAGACGAGATCGACTTAATCCTGAGCCACTATCCACCAAATACACCCACAAGTCTTCTGCTGGAGGAGAGAGATCCCGCGAGTCTTCCATTTGTTGACGAAAAGGAAGAACAGCATAATAACATCGAGTACAGTCTGTCTTCATGAGAAAACGGAACCCTTGATCCAGTACACGGAGGAGCTTTCTACCCTATTCGAAGCCAGCTTTGACGTGCATTCAGAAGAAGAAATATTACAGCTGAGAACTTTCTGAGAAATAGTGAGATGCTTAAAAATGCAGTTTTGTTTGCTGTATGTAGCCATAGCAATAGGAATTTTGTTAAAATTGTTGATTTATTCCATAGATTTATTCTTCTGTGATTCTTGTTGCCAATTACTTTTTCTGCAAGGTATATTACTATTGAAGAGGCAAAATCTTCTACAAAATAAATATAAGAAAAGTTGTTGACTTATACTGCGTATGCTGTTGTTGTTTATCTTAGATACTGAGATTCAACGAAATACATTGCATTTTTTTTTTAAAAGTTGAAAATTCAATGTATTTATTAATGTTCTTGGTGAATAGAGTTATCTGAGGTAAGTGTTAGAGTTTGCTCTAATTTGATTTTTGACTTTCATATAGCTATGAACCTCTAAGTGATAGAATTTGCACTAATTTGATTTTTGACTTTCATATAGCTATGAACCTCTATTTTTGAAATGGTGGACAGATAAAGATTTACATAAGAATTAATATGCTAATTACGATTTTGCCCTTCTCTAAAATCACACATAATGAAAGTTTATTAGTGCATTGAATTGCCCTATAAATATTTCCTTTGGCTTTTATATTTAGACATAATACATAAATGTATTGTTTCACTCGCTTTCAATTAATATTCGAAATTAAATTAAAGATCACGTTTACGGTCAATCCTGACTAAAAATTTCGAAGTGATAAAAAAAAGAAAAAGTTTCCGCTAGTTGGGGAATTCAATACATTTGTTCTCCACGAAAAAAACCACAAAAACTCATAAAAAAAACCACAAAAACAAGATTCCCTTTTTCTTCATCTTCTTCCTCTTTCTTCTGATAAAAACTCAATAAAACCAAAAAAAAAAAAAAAAGTATACTCTATGCAATTGGCTCCCAATCATGAAATATAGTATTGAGAAGAGATGAAGAAACCTCGTAACATCGCATACAACGATGAAGTCTCCAAACCTCAGCTGTCTTTGCGGCTGTTCTTTTCTATTTTCTGTGCCCTTCTGCTTTTCTATTCTATGTTCGTTTATGGATATGGAGGTAAAATTTCGTATACCCATTTGGGTTTTCTTTCATTATAATGATTTTTTTCTAACATGGGTAATTTGAAAAAATAATTAAAATCCACCCAAAAAAGAGATTTTTATGTGAATGCTGATGACCCTTTGTTGCTTTCTTGGTAAGTATTTTCTTGAATGAACATTTTAGTGTGATTTAGTTCTATTAAATGCTTAAAAAGAGTTACTTGGGTATATGGTGTTTAAAAATTTAGCTAATCTAGTTCTAGTAGGAGCTTAGTAGAAAAAAAGATCCTTTGTTGCTTTCTTGGTGACTGTCGTCTAGAATGAATATTTAGTGTGATTCAGTGTTATTAAATGCTTAAAAAGACTTACTTGAGAACATACTCGATCTGAGGATCTATCGGAAACAGGCATTGTACCTCCCCACACCCCACTTGTGGGATTACACTGTGTTTGTTGTTGTTATTGTTGTATTTAGACACATGGTGTTCACAAATTTAGCTAATATAGTTGCTTTCTTGGTGACTGTCCTCTTAAATGAATATTTAGTGTAATTCAGTGCTATTAGCTCTTTAAAAAGACTTACTTTGCATATGGTGTTTATAAATTTGGCTAATTTTGTTCTAGGAGGAGCTTAGTAGAAAAAAGATCCTTTGTTGCTTTCTTGGTGACTGTCGTCTTGAATGAATATTTAGTGTGCTTCAGTGCTATTAAATATTTAAAAAGACTTACTTGAGTTGAGGATCTATCGGAAACAGGCTCTTTACCTCCCAAGGTAGGGGTAAGGTTTGCATACAGTGTACCTCCATGGACTCCAATTGTGGGATTACACTAGGTATGACCGTATGTTGTGTTATTGCTGTACTTGGCAACATGGTGTTTACAAATTTAGGTAAGTTAGGAAGAGCTTAGTAGAAAAAATATCCTTTGACCTTTATTTCTTTCTTGGTGACTGTCCTCTTAAACGAACATTAGTGTAATTCAGTGCTATTAGCTGTTTAAAAAGACTTACTTGGGGATATGGTGTTTACAAATTGAGTTAAGTTAGTTCAACGAGGAACTTAGTTACAACTGAGATGACTTAGGCTTCGTTTTTCACTTTTCATTTGTTTATTATGAGTCATCTTTAAGAATATTAAAGTGAATTCTTCTAATGCTTGAAGTTTGTTGTTTATGGAGTTTGAAAGTAAGTGAATAAGTATTAAAACGATTTTCTTTTTATAGATTTATAAACAATATCTTGTAAAGTGTAAGAGAAAAAGATGATACATGAGATGTATTTATTGGTTTGGCATAAATACTGGGCATGAGTAAGCTTTTTTCTTATTATACTCGATTTTCCTGTGAAGTTTTTAGTAGCTTCTACTGTTCTTTTTCTTCCCTCTGATTATGTCGTTGTTCGTTCAGAACTATTTTTTCTTTTTGCGTTTGTTGGTCCTTTAACTCTCACCCAAATGCCAATTTCTGAAGTTGGAAAACTTGGGAGTATCTAATTTATGTTTAGTGGGCTTGAGGCTAGTTTAGCATGTGGAGCATAATGTGTCTACACAGGGTAAATAGGATAGTGATGATCTTTTAAAGCTCATATATTAGTTCTCTGAATGATATATGGTTCCAATGGAATTTTGTGCAGGGATTTCTCTTGCCTATGCTGAGACTGTTACCAATTATAGTGTTAACGATAGAGAGTTCAACAGCTCCACTCAACCGCTTTTAGAAAGCAGAGGGAAGAGCAGCAAAACTGAAGTACTATTGGAACTCAACATATCACTTACGATTAATGATTCTTGTAGTCCTACAGATAACATTGCAACCCCTGAGCATTCACTGCAAAAAACAAGTGCATTGGAGGATGCAGTTTCTACTATTTTAGGTTACAACATGTTAATATGCCAAATTCAGCCACAAGTAGTGCATATCCGTCGTAATGAAGGTCGGCTACTCAATGGAAGAACTCACTTGACCTATCCGAATCTGGAAGAATTTAGAAGCATTACAAAACAAGAAAAGATAGGGAGCACAGCAAGTCAGTTAGTAAATATCACCCACAGGCTTGAGCCTGATGGTACGCCTTACAATTATGCCTCGTCATCCAAGGGTGCTAAAGTGGTGGCCCACAATAAAGAAGCAAAAGGAGCAAACAACGTACTGAACAAGGATCATGATAAGTATCTCAGAAACCCTTGTTCTGTGGTCGGGAAATTCTTTGTTATTGAGCTTGCAGATGAAACTCTAGTTGATGCAGTCAAAATTGCAAATTTCGAGCATTATTCATCTAGGCTAAAAGAATTTGAGTTATCCGGGAGTCTGGTATATCCAACTGAGACGTGGAATCCACTGGGAACTTTTGTTGCAGAAAATGTCAAGCATGCTCAGTGTTTTAAGCTACCTGAACCAAAATGGGTTAGATACTTGAAGCTAAATTTACTCACGCATTATGGTTCTGAATTTTATTGTACTATCAGTTTTATCGAGGTCTATGGTATTGATGCCATAGAGCAGATGCTTGAGGATCTTATCGTCCATTCCCCTGAGTCTTCTCCTGATAAAATGGGAAATCTTAACAAAACTGCTATGCTGTCTATGATACCAGATTCAGGTTCTGACTACCATGAAACAAAGGGTATCGTCCAAAATGTGGTAGAGTCTGCAAACCAGGGGTTAGAAAATTTTGATGAAGGGCAAGGTACTAATTTAGACGCAACAAGGAAAAAACAAACCATAACCAATGGCCCTGAGTTCATAAAAAAGCATAGGCAGCAATCAAATGGCAGAACTCATGGCGATGCAGTCCTAAAAATACTGCTGCAAAAGGTGAGAGCACTTGAATTGAACTTATCTGTCCTGGAGCAGTACATTAAAGAGCTGAGCAAGAGGCAAGGTGACATTCTGCCTGAGCTAGATAATGAAATTTCTCAAGTTTCAGATCTCCTAGAGAAAAGCAAATTAGAGATCAAGGATCTTCTGAAATGGAAAGAGAATACGGTGTGCCTAACTATTTCCTTTTTGTTGCTAATGAGCAGACTAATGCACACATTTCAGTCATAAAAAGCAAGCTCTTTTTCCTTGCAGGAGAAAGAAAATAGTGATCTTGAATCTTGGAAAGCTTCTGTATCAGCTCAATTGGATTTATTGGTCAACGGAAATCGCATGCTAAGGTAGTAGATCTCATGTAACCCCCTTAACTAACTTGTATCCTTGTACTATAAGTTGATTTTGTGTTATTATCTAAGTGAATTGCGTCTGTTTATCTTGATTCCTTCTTCTTTAAGGTTTGTGTTCCCGGTAGCTGCAGATTTGCTGTATCTCAAATTGAATATAGAAGTTTTAAAAGAACTTGAAACCCTGAATCTATAGGAATATCAAAGTTTTAGGAAGTCAGTTGGAGTTTGATGTTGAACCGAGTAAATGGTCCATTTTAGATTTTATCTTATGTTTCTCTTAACACCTCATAAAAGAAAAAGCGGGGCTCTTTTTTGTAGTAGTTTAAAATGGAAAGCTGAAAGCAGCTATCTGAGCATAATTATATTTCCTGTCCCCAGTAAAAATGAGGCAATGGACAGGAAAAAGTTAATATCTGAAGACCATTTTAATATTTTTCTAAAGAAATACAACCAGAGGGTTTAAAATGTGTTTTCATGCATCACAATGTTATGCATTCAGAGAAAAAAGGTTGTTCTGTTGGTGTATTTGACTCTTATTGTTTCAAAGCAATTCATGTGGGACGATCCAGTACTTTTGCATTTGTTTGATCCGTAGTATTCTACTTTGTAAAAACTAGGTCGATTTTTGATGATTTCATGTCCTTATTTTTCATGGTTAAGATAGTTAAAACTTTTCGAGAAATGATATGCATTGTGACTCAGTCATGAATGAACTGGCAAATTAGTAGTCTGTTACGCGCTTCTTCATACAGTTTATCTTACATGAGTACAAAGCGAGTTGTTACAAAAGGTGTAAGGTTCTATTTTGGCAACTAGAATATAAAGCCCTGTCCGAGCAATGGAAAACCTAGTGTTATCAAAAGCGAAAAGCGCAAAAAAGCTCTAAGGTCCGTGGGGGCTTTAAGCGCAAAGCGCAAATAAAGTGTGGGCTTTAATGAAAAAAGGCGCAAAGGGAGAAAAGAATACAAATATGTATGTTTAGCCAAGACGAATAATTATAAATATGAATGACAAATATATGACCAAAGAAATTGAAAAAATATTATGATAAAGTGAAATATCAATTATTTAGTGTCTCTTCTTCATAAGAGGCTCATTGGCAAGGAAATGTTTGCCTTAGAACCTTGATGACAACACTAAAGAGCACATAAAGCGAGGCGAAGCGCTCAACACGTTTTGAGCCTCGCTTCATGGCTTAAGCGCGCCTTTGATAACACTGGGAAAACCCTGCTGCTGCTTTCAGTACCTGTTGGACAATCTCTTTATAATATTTAGTTTGAGGGGGAGAAGGAAAAATAAGTCACATAGGACAAACTGCAACACTTACTGTAAGCCGCATGCAGACCTATAAAATCCTAGCTCGGTGATTTTGCATTGTGCTTGAAGAGGGTTTTAGGCTTCTGGAAGATAGAAGGGTTGGTTTTGAGATATGCATCCTATACCAAATGCTTGAACTTTGAACAGGCTATAAGCATTGTGTGATTTCCACTTGACTATCTAGGTTTAATCATTAGGATGACATCGAATGAAAGTAAAGTAAGTTATTTGGGGGCGAGGTCAGTTGTTAAATGTTTGTTCTTTTATTCAGTATGTATGATATGTTAAAGAAGTGAGGCTTCAATTTGGATCAGCTAATTTCGAATACACCTAAGAGAATGTAATTTTCACCTAGGGAACTCCATTATTTAAATGTGAACTTGACAGTAGTAAAGATTTCAAATCCATTTGTTGTGATTCACATAATTACAAACCTAAGGAATTCATTTGACACTAGAATATAGAAAAGCTGGAATCCATTGAAATGTATACGAAATGTTTTGGAAGAATGACCCTTAAAAGAGTTTTTTTGTGTAAAGCACGTAATAAGATTCTGATCAAGAAGCTAAAATATTGTTTGTAAGAAAGAGAATCTCTTTCTTCTTTGATTCTTCCTACCTAGCGATGGAACAAGGAAGGTCATTAGGTGTTACTTCGTCATGTCAGATTTGAGTCATAATCAGCTAAAACTAAGATGAAAATAGATGTGTTGAAGTAGACAAGGGTAAATAGATAAAAGAGGGTATTTGGTGTGGCCGCCGATGTGCTTGTTGACACTTGACATTGCTTGATTACCTGGCAAAGGACCAAAGCTCACGACACTTTCTAGACCCTATGAGTGAAATGACTAGGTAGATATTATTAAGAAGTGTAATTTTAATGTCAAAACTCAGTTCAAACCAGTTCATTAGGTGCCCCTTATATCCTATTGCTAAGTTTTTGTTTCATATTTAGAAGATTGCGATCATGTTGTATTATTTTTCAACTCTCAAGCTTAACTGATTTTTCTTTCCTGTTCTCTACTTCTTTTGCAGATTAGACGTCGAAAAGGTTGTGAATGACCAAAAGAGTTTGGAAAAGAAAGAGTTGGCTATGTTCTCAATCAGCTTATCTTTTGCATGTATTGCAATTCTTAAGTTAGTTTCACATAGATTTCAAACGACATTCGCGACAAGCCGAGGTTGGCTGTTGATTCTTGTTAGCAGCAGCTTACTTGCATGTGTCACATTGTTTTATAGTTAAATCTACTAACCTCATTGCTAGATAATCTTCATACTTGTAGAAACTTGTTCACTCAACTGAAAAGCTTAATTGAAAAGAAGTTATAGAATTTTTTTCCCACTGAAGATCATGGACTGCAACATTTACTAATATTGTTTCTTATGTTTCCCATACTCTTGAAGTTAACTAAGTATGTTATAAGTAGGGGTGTGCATCGGTTCGTTCAGTTTGGTTTTATGTATTATGGGTTTTCAGTTTTTAAATACGCTATATCAATAACCAGATCAATATGATATTTTTGATAGATTTTGGTCCTTAACGGTTCAATTTTCGATTTAACCAATATTCATAGAATAATCTGACTTCTCTGATGATTTGGCGACATGACAATAATATAACTTTATAAGGTACACATAATTTACGGCACTAACTAAACTATGAATATTCATCTGTATAGGTGTAAGACAATATGAAATAATCATGACAACATTAGACACGTCAAGACACAATGATCAACATGAAAAATTCAAAATATTATTTACTAGTATATTTTTTCATGTATAACATTTATTATATACTTTTGAGATCAAATGCATTTTATCTCAACTTTTCAATCACTCTGCCAAACATCCCTTAACAGAATTCCTTTTTTTTTTTGTTTTTTCAGCCGAAGCCGACATTAAAATCTAACTAAATGATAACATTCGCGATAAGCTGAGGTTGGCTGTTGATTCTTGTTTGCAGCAGCCTAAATGCATTTGTAACATTGTTACTATAAAAAATATGTTAGACGTGCTCAATTGCGTGAAAATTTTGAATTAAATCGTGCTACTTAAAAATCAAATGTTACATTTCTTGAAAAATGCTTATACAATAGTATATATGTAAATGCTTGATTGGAAATTTTTTCTCACAAGTGGCAATTGGTAAATAATGTCATTTTTTTACTGTATAGTTAGAAAACAAAAAAAAAAAAACATTTTTACTATACATAACTCAATTCATTTTTTCTAAACAATAGTTTAACAAGGAAAGTAAGACAAATAAATTGAAATGATATTACATGAATATCCTAGTAATTAATGTATTGCCTATCCATTTTAATTTAAAATTCATTTCTCTAATTATGATCGTGACAACAAATGAAACTCCCCTTGGAACAATTATATAGGACAAAGCAGTACTCGTGGTCAAGCGCCACACAATTGAAACAGTCGACAGAAGCTTTAGAGATGTAATGGATGCCAATGAACCATTTGGTGGAAAAGGCCATAGTCTTTGAAGGCGATTCTTGACTAGTTGTTTCAAAATCTACACAAATAGAGACAGTTAATGCCAGTTTGATAGAAATCTTATTTGTGGCCTTTAATGGATAAAATACACTTTCACAACAAATATGCGAGCAAGAACAGATCCCAAGAGTGATACTTCTATAGAGGAAAGCTTAATATCTTCCATCACTCCAAAAATTCAAATTTAGCAGCGCTTATAAAGGGAAAGGGCAATCTTAGCAAATCAAAATGAATAGGTAGATGAATTAAACGAGATATTGATATATAAATTTTCTCAACTCATAAATGATTTATCGCGTGTTTAATGAAGGATATCCTTTCAAATTTACAATGACGATAAATATAGTATATGAACAAACAATCCCAAATGTTTTACTAATTATAACTCTGCCAAACACATCCTTCTTAACAAAACCTTCCTTAATAGAATATATCAGTAGAATTAGGTATTCACAACTCAAAATTTCTGCAACTCAAATGGCTTCGAGAGCCTCCAATCGCAGAAAAAGAGCTCAATTTCCATCAAATCCAATGGAAGATTCGAACTTGACTGAAATCCTGCCACCTGAACTCATCACTGAAATCCTTTTGAGGGTTCCCGTGAAATCCCTCTTGAAATTCAGGTCTGTATCGAAATTTTGGCTTGCTTTAATCTCTAGCCGTCAATTTATCAAAAACCATCTCAGTTTATCAGCTAATAACCACCATGTGCTTATTTATATTCAGAGTAATAGTGATTATAAGTGGAATTTCAAAGAATGTCTTTTTAGGTCTTTATTTTATGACTCTGTTACTGAGGCTTTTGACTTGAAGTATCCCATTGAAGACAACAGTAAACTTATCGATATTTTGGGTTCTTGCAATGGATTGATTTTGCTTATGGGTTATATAGGATGTTTGCTTTTATGGAATCCAACAACTAGAATGCATAAGAAATTGCCTAATCCTAGACCTAGATGGAAGTACTATTATGACGATTATGGTTTTGGATATGATGAGCTCTGTGACGATTATAAGGTAGTGGGTATTTTTTATATATCAGGCCGTTCACATGGGACTGAGGTCAAAATATATAGTCTAAAAAGTGATTCGTGGACTAATATTGATTATTGTGATGAGGAGATATTAAATACTGCAGACTCTGCTAGAACAATGAGATTGAGAGATTCTGGTTTTTTTGCTAATGGGAAGCTTCATTGGGATACGATTACTTTTAGTCCTAATTTCGATGATGTGCGTAAGTGCAGGAGAATTATTTGTTTTGATTTAGCTAATGAGAAATGGGAAAAGGT
>JAJOOR010009129.1:0-23178 GCA_036250505.1 Solanum acaule
AAATTCATCACAATTCTCAGCATCGATGGAGGTGGCATTAGAGGATTAATTCCAGCAACTATTCTTGAATATCTTGAATCTCAACTCCAGGTAATCGCGTAAACTTCTCTATCCTCATTCAAATTTTAACTTATTCAACTGAACTCAATATTTTGTTCTCTACGTGTTAATTTCTATAGGAATTAGACGGTGAGGATGCTAGGCTCGCAGATTACTTCGATATAATTGCAGGAACAAGCACGGGTGGCCTTGTTACCGCTATGCTAACAGCTCCAAACAAAGACAATCGTCCTCTATTTGCTGCTAAGGATATAAAGCCCTTCTATCTTGAGCACGGTCCTAAGATATTCCCACAAAATAATATGTAAATTTTCTAATTGAATTTTTTTTCTTCTTGTAAAAATAATTAATAATCACTATTAATATTATTGTTTTTTTTTCCATCTTATATAGGATACTGATTGGATCAATAATAAAGGGATGGAAATTTCTAACAGGACCAAAGTATAACGGGAAGTATCTTCATCAAGTCATAAAGGAGAAATTAGGGGAGACTCATTTACATGAGACTTTGACTAATGTTGTTATTCCAACTTTTGATATCAAGAATATACAACCTACAATTTTCTCTACTTTTGAGGTCTCTTTCTCCACTATTTTTCCTTATTTTTTAATCAGTGGTGTCAAATTAGTTTGATCTGTTTAATTTGTTTAACAGGCGAAAAAATATTCAATAATGAATGCTAAGCTTTCCGATATATGCATCGGCACATCTGCTGCTCCAACATATCTCCCAGCACATAATTTTCAGACCCAAAACGAAGATGGCAAATTTCATGAGTTCAATCTTATTGATGGTGCTATCGCAGCTAACAATCCGGTATTATATACATAATTTAACCTATTTTATGTCACATTAAATAATTGAACTTTACTTACTATGTATATATAATGATGAACTCACTAAACTTTACCAATTGAGTACTATGTTTTGTATTATATTAAACGTTATTTATTATAACAATATAGTTACTAAATCTTACGCACTATAGTATAATGACAACATCTATTTATCGAGATGACTTTACTGTTATAGTAAGTAAAATTTGTGAAATTAACTCGAAATTTATATGATGTGGTTGGCTTTTGCAGACCTTTATTGCTCTAAGTGAAGTGACCAAACAAGTAGTAGAAAAAAACCCATATTTCGACAAAATGAATCCCACTAATTATGGGAATTTTTTGGTTATCTCCATTGGGACTGGATCAGCAAAATTAGAACATAAATATGATGCTAAAATTGCATCAAATTGGGGTATTTTTGGATGGCTAACTGGTGGAGGCTCAAATCCAATTATTGATGCATTTGCTGATGCTAGTGATGATATGGTTGATTATCATATTTCTATTGTTTTTCAATCAGTTTGTTCTCAAAAACAATATCTTCGTATTCAGGTACTATTTATTCCACTCCTAAATATTCTTTCGATTTTAAAAAAATAACAAACTTTCCTTTTTTTAGTTTGTTTAAAAAAGAATGATCCTTTCATTTTTTTTAGCAACACTTTAATTTCAGTTTTCTACGTGACATGTTTAAGGCCACAAGATTAAAGAGCATTTTGGTACATTTGACATAACTTTAATTTAGGACCACAAGATTGAAACGTTTCTTTATTTTCTTAAACTCTCAGTCAAGTCAAACTAAATCATTCTTTTTTAAACAAAGGGAGTATGAAATGTGCTTGATCAGAAACAATAAGGACCAAAATCAAAATTTGTTAGTATTTGAGGGATTAAAAGTGCTAATTTCCTAATTGAAATTGTTACTAAATATTTGAAGTTATTGAAAAAAGAATCATTTTAAACGAAGCCTCGTAATTTCGATTAGTCGAGTATTCATCAAATAAGAAATTCAAGGAGAGATAAATGATACTCTAGTTTAGAAATATTCTCTTATGATAATGTATAATATTTGAGAGTAAATTAAAGTGTTTTTTTTAAAAAGGCAAATTTATATTCAAAATTTGATTTTGAGACGTATGAAATATTTATCACTTTATCGAAGTGTTCACTACAAAAAACTGTGAATTACATGGGGATTTTCCTAGGGATTAGTATGAAAATTCGCAGGAAACTTATTTTCCTGCAAATTTTCATACTAATTCTCAGGAAAATCCCCATGTAATTCACAATTTTCTTGTAGTGGCTGGATGGTATTACGACTTAAGATATGTGTATTATAATTATGTTGCTCAACAATGTTAATTAGGATGACACATTAAGTGGAGCAGACTCCTCAGTTGACATATCAACCAAAGAGAACATGGACAAATTGGTTAAAATTGGGACAAATTTATTGAAGAAACCAGTTTCAAGAGTAAATTTGAGGACAGGTCTATTTGAACAATTAGGCATAAATGGTGGCACAAATGAAGAAGCTTTGAAAGAGTAATATTATTCAACTCTCTTGTGAATATCATTAATCAATATATATTCTTTATTCATTATTGAATTGAACATATTGTTTTTGTCAGGTTTGCAAAGTTGCTTTCTGAAGAAAAAAAACTCAGGGATTCCAAAATACCTACTACAGATAAATTATAGAGCAAAATCGTGATTTGGTATATATAAATCCTAAATTTTATGATTTTGAAATAGTATTTGTAATTCTATTTCTGTATTCTAGCTTTTGATTGTTGGACCAATGTAATAATATTCAATAGTATGTTATGAAAAAATATTTAATAATAGATGAAAATATGTAAAATTATTGTTACATGCTTGGTTATTTTGTAAGGGCAAAAAGCATCAAAGTTTCTTGGCTTTTTTATGGAGTACCATCTAAGCTAGAGTCAAATTTGATAAAGAGGCTTTTTACTTATTTAAGAAGAAATTATACCAACTTGATTTATGTTGTATATCTTGATATATTTGAATTCTAAGAAAATAGAAAAAAAAAGCATCTACCATTATAAGTGTTTTATTTAGAAAATATTTTAAGACTGATTTTAAGAGTCGCCACTTAATTTTTAAGAAAAATCAAGAAAATTATTCATTTTCAAATAGATCAAAACAGTAAATCTATTGAAAACTATTAAGGGGATTCGAAGTTCATATTAGCATTTCGGGAAGGGATTTAAAGCACCCGAAATGTCCGCTAATGCGCGGTTATCCGACAATTAATTATTTGGCTAAAATAATTTTAACTTAGCTTGAATTGCAAAACTGAACTATTTTGGAGTTAGAACTATTTTAAAGGGGAAAAGGGAAAATATTTAAATATTATCTAAGTGAGCTATCTTGCAAAATTATTTCTTTAAGTTTTTTGAAAGATGGTCGATTGAGTTAAATTGTTAAAGCGAAATGACCACCTTTTGGGGATTTGAACTTTTCGATCCTAAGATTAATGACAAATACTAACAAGCAAAACAAACACAGTAAAGTAAAGAGGGAAAGAGGGTTGGGCCCAAATCTGATTTCTGTCTGCCTGGACCAGTATTTGGGCCCATTTGAGTTATTTGCACCTATCTTAAACTAACATAAAAGTTATTTCTTTGAGCCTTAGGCCCATCTTCCACCTGTCCTAAATACTAATAAAATAATAGTAAATAAAATAACAAGGGCTTAGGCCCAAAAATAACAAAATACAATTTTGAAATAAAGAGTGGGCCTCTTTAAGCCCAATTTTCATTTTTTCGTATACACTAGGTGTATACAATCTCGTGTCAGCTCCAATTCCTGTTCGTCAATTTCTGAGGGACCAATTCTTTGATTTTATAGCGGGTTGACTCGAAACGGACAAGATTGAGCCTCCACAGCTCAAAAAGGAAATGCACGGACAACTGAAGGAGTCCGATGGGCTCACTCAAAGGTTTATGCAAGAAAACACAAAAAAAAAAAAAAAAAGAAAGACAAATTGATTTATGCTATAATTGCCTACCGAGTTTTTAAAAAAAATTAATAATAATACAATAGAAAAATAATGGGATTGTTGCCATTTATCAATAAAGAAATACAGGGGGAGCATGATTTGTTACTTTAGGGGGCCCAACAATTCTATTTTTTAAAGTAAGAGGTGACATCAAGATAACTAAACATTATAATAAGCCTTAGAAACAAACGTTGTACGCTAAGTATGCATTAAGAAAAGTGACTAGAAAGAAAAAGGAAATATTAAGACACAAATTGATAGTATGTCCTACAAAGATAAACTCCAAACAACCATTTATGACAAAGAATATAAGCACACATCAGGCCTAAATTAATTCACAATAAACACCAAAGGGTAAAGACATTTCCCCACCAAAGACTAACCGGCAGCAAAGGGGACTAAAACATGCCTCTCAAAACTAGAATCGATATCACTAAATTCAAGTTGGAATGAATGTAATTGAGAGAAGGCTGGATCTCAAGAACTAGACCATGAGGAACAGACTCTAATTCGACGTAGCTCAAAGTAGCTCTCGAAAATATACCTCAACGGGTCCATCCTGGAAATAAGGTATGTGGTATAAGAAGACAAATAATGTCTCAACTTTTGAGCGATCTAGGTCAAAGCACAACATGTTCTCTCCAAAAGAGTGTAACGAGCCTCATATGGAGTGAACTTTTTGCTCAAGTAATAAATGTCTCGCTCCTTCTTCCCAGTTTTGTCATGTTGACCAAGCATGCATCCCAATGCATTATCCGAGACCAAAAAATATAGCAATAACGGACTACCTTCTCGCGGAGGGACCAACACCGGTGGATTGGACAAATAGTTCTTGATGGCATCAAAAGCAGTTTGACATTCTCCGGTCCACTTAGTCGAGACATCTTTTTTCAATAACTTAAAGATGGGCTCACACACCATGGTGGATTGAGCTATGAACCGACTGATATAGTTCAACCTTCCCAAAAAACTCCCCACCTCCTTCTTGGTCTTCGGAGGAGGTAATTCTTGGATCGCCTTGATCTTGGAAAGGTCAAACTCAATGCCCCTCCTGCTGACTATAAATCCCAACAACTTGCCCGCTGGCACTCCAAAACGCATTTGGCGGGATTTAACTTCAAATTATATCGGCGTAGACGATCAAAGAATTTCCTCAAGTGAATTAAGTGATCTGAACTCTCGCGGGACTTGATTATGACATCATCTACATACACCTCGATCTCCTTGTGAATCATATCGTGAAAGATGGTCGTCATAGCTCTCATAAAAGTAGCACCGGCATTCTTGAGACCAAACGACATCACCCGATAATGATATACACCCCAAGGCGTAATGAAAGCTGTCTTTTCTGCATCTTCTTCATCCATCAAGATTTGGTGGTAACCTGCATAACAATCCATAAATGACTGTATCTCATCCTTAGCACAGTTATCAATGAGGATGTGAATGTTCGGCAATGGAAAATTATCTTTCGGGCTAGCTTTGTTGAGATCTCTGTAGTCAACACAAATTCTGATTTTTTCCGTCTTTCTTGGCAATCGGAACAACATTAGCTAACCAAGTCGGATACTGCGTCACTTCCACTACTTGGGACTCAATCTGGTTTGTAATCTCCTCTTTAATCTTCAAACTCAATTCAGGCTTGAACTTCCGAGTCTTCTGTTTTACTGGACTGAAATCTAGGTTAATCGGCAACTTGTGGGACACCATATTTGTACTCAATCCTGGCATATCTTTGTAAGACCAGGCAAACACATCAATGTACTCTCTGAGCAAACAGACCAAGTCTCTTCTTTGAGCTTCCGTCAGATGGACACTGATTCTTACTTCTTTAACACATTCCTCATCTTCGAGATTCACATTTTTAGTTTCTTCCAAATTTGGCTTGTGTTGATTTTCAAATTGTCGAAACTCTTCAGTAACATATTAGGGACCCTTATTTTCTTCTCCGTATTCCTCGCACTCATTATCACCTGCCTCATTTTATTCACTCGGTTCATGACATTGACAGGTTTTAAATTATTATTACTGAAATCATAAACAAACAAAGTTAGGAAAGTAAAATATAAACAGACAAGTAAACAATTTTTTGATAAAAGAGGCTTTTATTTAAATTGAAAAGCAAGAACGAACTTTGGCCATGGCCAAGGGCCATTTTGCCTTTTTAAACATCACAAGGGAATTTAAAAACTTCAAACAAATAAAACTGCATAAAGAGTGGGTCTCGGGCCTCTTCCGGACTACCACCGATTTAAAAAAAAAAACAAAGACACATGTCTTTTCTACCAAGCTGCACGGGAAATTAGGAGTGGTGTGGAGGTCCAATTCTGCAATTGCTCCTCAGGTTCTACATCACGGATGCCTGATGTCCCAGTTTTTTCTTTGATGACTGCATCAATCTCCTCAAAAAGGCCCAAGATTCCTTCCCCTAGACCATCATCATTGGCATATCCTCGAACCGAGAATGACTGGTACAGATGAGGAATTGGCTTGGCCAATCCTTGATCAACATTCTTGTTCTTCACCTCTGCTTCGTCATCTGTTGGGACATATTCCAAACCAAACTTTGCTCCTTTGGCAGGAATTTAGATAAGCTCGACAATTCCTTGGAAATGCTTCCCCAATCTAAAACCTGGTTCGAAACCATTCTGGAGCATGACCGGAGCAATCATCTTGTACACGACAGCCATAGGAGGTTGTGGAGCCAAGTCATCACCGGTGGCATTTACCAACTCCACCGTGTAGAAATCATAATCTCGAGAGACATCATCAACGATCGGTGCATACCCATTGGAATGACTCCATTCACCATAAATGACCAATTCTTGGTCCTTCCAAACAAATTTCATTAGTTGGTGAAGGGTAGAAGACACAGCCCCAGTCATATGAATAAACGGTCTTCCCAGAAGCAAGTTGTAACTGGTGTTGATATCCAACACCTGAAACTCCACATTAAAATTCGCAGGACCCACCTGAATATCCAAATTTACCGCACCCAATGTGTCTCTTTGCACTCCGTCAAAGGCCCTCACATTGACTTGGTTCTGGTGAAGCTTTCCCAAGTCGAATTTCAGTTGTCTCAAAGTCGAAAGTGGGCAAATATTAAGACCGGATCCGTCATCGACCAAGACGCGATTAATTATCTTGTCTCGACACGTACAAGTGACGTGCAGAGCTTTGTTGTGCATCCTCCCTTCAAAGGGCAACTCTTCGTCACAAAAATTGATTCGGTGTCCTCGGATGACCTGATTTATCATGGCTGCTAAATTGTCACTGTTAGTACCCACAGGCACATAAGTATCATCCAAAGCCCTCATCAGAGCCTGCCTCTGTAACTGCAAACTCATCAATAAGGCCCACACAGAGATATGAGCCGGCGTCTTCTCCAAATGCTTCACAATCGAATAATCTTTCGGCTGCATTTTTCTCCAGAACTCCTCGGCCTCGGCTTCACTGATCGACCTTTTAGTCTAATCCTTTTTCTGCCCCCCTTGGGCCAATTTTTTTGGTGTGTAGCACCTGCCAAATCTGGTCATGCCTTGAGTAACAGCCGATTCAATCACAAATTTTAGTCAGGTAAGAGTTTCTCTCGGCACCAAGGCAACAGCCTTCTCGGGTGTCAGAATCACAAACTATTTCTTCTCTCTGATACTCAACAAAGCTACAGCCCTTTCCAGTTCATCAGGAGCAATCGGAACTATTGTTTTCGTCATGCACCAATCATCATCTGTCTCTATCATATTGATAGTGGCGCCTCCATGATTTGGCAAATATTACTATTGACATTAGGCGCAACTGTCTAAAGAGAGACCACATTCTGGTCAATCAGGTCTTGGATCTTATGCTTCAGGTTGATACAGTCCTCGGTATCATTTCCAACACTGTTGGAGTGATACGCACACCTCTTATCAGATATGTAAAACTTTGAGCTAGTGTCAACCGGCTTGGGCCCCACTGGATGAATATATCCTGCCGCAGTTAATCATTCGAACAACTTTGTTCGGCTTTCAATAAGCGGAGTGAAAATTCTAGCAGGCTTCTTCTCAAATCTAGGACGGGAGAGATCGTAATTGCCTTGTTGAGGAGGAGGCATTTGAAGATAATTTGGAGTGTTTGGACGGGGGGCTTGATATCAGGGATATGAGTTGTTCTGGTAGTTTGGTTGTGGAGCTTGGTAGTTCGAGGGGTATTTTGGTAAAGTGGAGCTGGGGTTTGGTACATTGGGGGAGGCGTTTGGTAATTCGTCTGAACATTGGCACAGTTGAGGGCGGCATTTCGATAGTGATGGGATGGAGTCTGGTAAACTGGAGGGGGAGTTTGGTAGATAGTAGGGGGAGTTTGGTAATTAGGAGGGGGAGTATTTTGGTAACTGGGAAAAGGGGTATTTTGGTAATCGGAAAGAGGGGTATTTTGGTAATCAGCATGTGCATAGCAAGTCGGGTATAAACTCTGTAAAGGTCGAGAACGACCTTGGGGTTTTCTTCCCCTTATAAGAGATAGAGGACACATCCTCTCTTTTCTTCTTCAATAAGCCCGAAGATCCGGGCGAGGCAGCAACACGGGCAATCTTCTCGGTTCTCAATCTATTTTCGATAATCTCACCTACCTTGACTACCACAGCAAAATTTGCTCCAACGAGCAACATAATTCTGTCATAATATTCGGGCTCCTGCACCCGCACAAACACTTCAACAATTTCCTTTTCTGACATGAGAGGTCTAACCCTAGCTGCCTCCTTTTGCTATCTATATGCGAATTCTCTGTAACTTTCGGTCGGCTTCTGCTTCATCTTCTCCAAGGAGTAACGATCAGGAACGATTTCCACATTATAGGCGAATCGTTCAATGAAGTCCTTAGCCAGAGCGTTCCAGTTAGACCACTGTCTCGTTTCATGAGACGTAAACCATTCTAGAGCCTCTCCGCTCAGACTTCGGCTAAAAAGTCGCATTAACAAAGCTTCGTCTCTCCCAACTCCCACGAGTTGGTCACAGTAGGTCCTCAGGTGTGCTAAGGGGTTCCCCGTTCCTCCGAAGATGTCAAATTTTAGAACTTTGAACCCCTCCGGAAAGTCCAAATTTGGATAAATGCACAGGTCTTTGTAACTCAACCCGACGACCTCAGGAATGCAGTTCAACTCCTTCATGGCTTTTCTAATTTCCTCCTTCATATCTATCTTGGCAGTCTCTTTTTTTGACCTCCACTCTCTCTCCCTCTCCTCATAGTGGTCGAGCTCCGAACCATGGGCGTCATGCTCGTTGGGGACCGGTATTTGGAAAGTGGCTTTTTGTGGTAGTGGTGGAGCAATAGAGGGACTCTGGCCATTTAAGGGGGCGTGATAGTTTTGGGGGAAAGTGTGGGGGTTGGTATGTTGATTTTGGTGATGGAGGGAAGTGTACAAGTGGTTAACATTTTGGTTTTGAGGGGGTAAGCCAGTTTGGTGGTTTGCATTAGGGGGAGGGAGTGGTGCTTGGAGGTTGGCATTTTGTGGAGGGGGTGGTTTTTAATAAGAGGCTGAAGCGTAATGGGGGTTTTGGGTGGTAAGGTCAATGATGGGGGGATTACGAACAGGACTTGAAGGCGGGTTCTGAGCTTGTTCCATGTTAGGAGGGGGAATTTGAGCTGGAGGTCTTCCATCTGGTTGAGCGTTGACAGTAAAAATTTGAGGAGGCAAATCTTATCTTCTCTGCATCTCGACCCTCATCTCAGCAATTTGTTGCATCAACTGCAGGATTAGTTCATTCTGATCGGCAATTGCAGGCTGAGCCACCACGACATCAGTAAGGCTAGTTTCTTCATTGTAATCACCCATTGATGCTTTCCCCTTTTGTGAACTTGGACTGGGGAAGGAATCTGTGGGACCTTTAGATCTAGTGAAATAAGGATGATCGGCCAGTGTATCAACACAGATCAGTTCTGACTACCTGTAGAGAAAAACAACTCAAAGGCAAATCTGTTAGTATTAGTTATGGATGAATAATGCAAGATATCACATAGGAGGCATATAAACACATAAGAGTTGTTTCGTTTGAGAACATGTTAGCCCACGAATAATAGGGACTGATTTTTTGAACAAGCAGGAATTTGCTCATTTTATCTTGAGGCTGGTGACACAGAAAGGTTGGATTGCGTTGAGCTAAGGTCTTCTTGCAGCATCTCTCGACATCTGTTGATGTGAATTCAATGTTTCCTTGTAGAATGAAAGAGGGTAAAGAAAAATTTAAAAAGATAGGGGCCGGGCCTTGAAAGGCTGCCTACGTATCTCCCAAGGAGAATTCAGGCCCAAAGTAGTTCGAATACAAAAGGGATTCCCATTTTCATTCATTCATTTTTGGTGATTACAAGGAAAGTGAAAAACAGACAATAAAGCTCCTAAAAGATAAAATGTGCTTCCATCCAAGCCATTCTTCTCCCAATTGTCGCCTTAATCATGGGGGGCAAACTCGTATGTGTCAGGGACATTTTTCTCATTCCCTTCTTTCCACCGTCCCTGGAGAGGAGACCTATAGACAATTTCCTCCTCAAGTTCCTCTTCAACAGATTCAGGTCCAGTGCCTTCGGGACCACTACTGGTGGCCTCTTGGTTGAGGAAATAGTATTTTCTATGTAATTCTTGAAGCCTCATGGTTATATCATTGTTGAAGGCATCATGTTCCTTCTGCATAGCAACCGTCTCCTCGTTCTTTACAGCATAACTTGCCATCTTAGCCGCCAACTCCGCGTCCAGTGCTGCACTTTTGGCTTGTGCAGCTACAGTGGCTAGTTCTACTTCTATCTTTCTTTCTCCCATTTCTCGAATCTCTTGCTTGAATCGGCGCAGTTTCATCCTCAAATTCTCATCAGTCGTCTCCACCTTGACATTCTTATCCTTTTCCATCTTACCAGGCATTTTACCTTTCCTGAGATGATAGAGTACTGTTTTAGGATTTAGTAGTAGGATTTTATCTTCTGGCTGAGAAACTCGAGACTCAGGAAACTATGGTCAGACATTTTGGGGTAGTGACTTGCATTTATAATTGTGGATATTTCAGAAAATTTTCGAAAAGGAGTGGGCTAAAAATATCCTCATTCAAAGCAACAAAATCACATAAACAATTAAAGCACACAAGCGGCTAACGCGCGTCCTAAACAAGTAGGGGGGCCCTTTTATACCAAGGGTAGGCCTAGCGTATTTGAAAGATGTATGTGTAAAATTGAACCATTTTGTTACCCAAAAGCAAATTTCACATATAAAGATAATGAGCGAAAATAAGCGGGGGGAAATAGGGGATAAATGAAAAATGCGAAAGGAAAGGCCCACGCAGGGGTCATTTGAAAAGAGTACCAAAATGCAAGAAACGTAAGCCCACGCAGGGCAAATAACAACAAATACACATAGAAAAGCCCGCACAGGGGCGAAATCCCCTAGGAGGTCCCTGATGGTCCTGCTTATGATCTGCTCCTCTTGTTCTGTGCCATGAGATGCTGAAGCCTATATTGAATCATTAGCAAGTATTCTTCACTCCAGCGGCCTTTCTCTTCCCAGTCTTTGAGACACATTCCATTTTTCTTATCTCCAATCCATAAGTTAAGCTCTCCCAAATTGCCTCTCAAGCTTTCTAATTCTTGATTTACGCTCTCGAGGGCGTACTTGTCCTCCTCTTGCTTTCGGAGAAATTGCTCGTGCATTTCCTGGGTTCTCTTCTTACCTCTCATAGTTCTATCAAAGCTTTGGACTCTTTGTCCTCTACACTGTGGTAAATGTTCAGAGCTGAGAAGGAGATACCCTATATATTGCGCTTCAACCAAGCTTTGTAAGTTTCATCGTACCCCGCATTAAATCGATCTATGGCAATGGTGTCCTTGTTCATTCACACTGCTCTTTTTTATTCTCTCAGCATCTCTGAAGCCTCAGGCACTCTATCATCCCCGATGTCAAACACATAGATACGGTAGTATGCTTCTGGGGTGTCGTTTGCCTTCTTCCAAACTGCCTCAGGACCCGGATGGGCGCATATGGGCGGATACCTCGAATACCTGGTAGAGGAAGCAAAAGTTTTCTGTTGCCCCGTACTATGGCATCTTTTGAGATGAAGCGGTCGAACATCCACTGGATATTTTCTTCTCTCAACTCAGAAAAATTTTGAGCCCATCTTTCCCTGGTTCTTCTTTTTTCTAAGTCTGCCCAGAACAACATGTCATTCAAACTCTTAAGAGCATTATGCTCATCGAGGGTATGAAGTTTTTGAGTTCCGTGTCTCTTCACCAAGTGACTCATTATCCACCATTGAAGAAGAAGGTTACAACCCTAAAAGTAACGATGTCCTTCCTTACATTTTCCTAAAGCACAATACATGTCAGAAAGGATGACATGTATAATACTTTACTTGCCCTTGGTTCATATGTCCATGGAATAAAGTATGTGCAAGCATTATCACCCGGGTATTAATACTGAGGCTCGGGCCGTGTGGAAAAACCATGGTGCCCAATAGTGCGATAGTAAATGTCAAAGGTCTGATCTCGTCTCATTCTCTGAAAGTGACCCTGAACTCATGGTTGTATTTCGCATAGAAGCTTGCATTCCCAAATCTGGCATAGAGATCCATAAAAGAAATGCTAGAACCTTCGGCCCAGTAGGCGCAATCTTTTCTTAATCCGAGCCAATTTACAATATCCTCGAGAGTAGGTTTGTTAGGGATTAAGATGTTTTCCTGCTTTCTCACTCTTCTTTCGAGCCCTATATCGACTGTGTCTATTTCGTCCCGAATTTCCTCGATTGTTGGGGTGATCTCCATGGTTCCAAATCGGAACACCATTTTCTCATTGTCCCAATAGCCGGTGAGGACTTCAATCAGCTCGGGCCACCCGACCATATTGATGAGTTCTATTAGGGCCCCTATATATTTGTTGAGGGCTCTTTTGTGAACCACAGTGAGGTCGTTGTACCACATCTTGAGCAGAACTGGGCTTTCACTACCATGTCGAATTTGGGAAATCGATCCATACCTACAAAATAAAACCCAATTAAGATTCCCTCCCCCAAATAGGCAACAATTAGGTTTCCACACATACATCTTTTGAATGTCAAATAATATGATATGTCGTTAGGTCGTGGACCTTGGATATGATTTTTGGCGGTTTTACTAATGGACTTAATATGCCTTGGGTATTAAGCCGTCTTAGGCTAATGCTTAGATTTGGATTTGGTTTCGCTCTACTCTAGGTTGACTAGAATTGGTTTTGAAATGACGGTTACCCGAGTCGGAAAAACAACGGGGTGAAGTCTAATAAATGACGTTGGATGACCACAAGCCAACTATTCATTTATCATTTCCAAAGAATTCAACTTGTGTTTTTCTGAAGGAAAGCCGTGGTAAGCCACGTAACCACATTTTTCCTAATGCAATCAATTTACCGTTTGGCGGAATCTGGTGCCATGAATGCCACAATTCAATATATGCGATAAATAAAACAAGTAGATAGTTAAAACACGTAGCCAAATACATTAATCTTAAGGTTAGAACCACTCAAATCCCCATCAGAGTCGCCATTCTATTTTATTTAGAAAATATTTTAAGACTGGTTTTAAGAGTCGCTACTTAATTTTTTAAGAAAAATCAAGAAAACTATTCATTTTCAAATAGATCAAAACAGTAAATCTATTGAAAACTATTAAGGGGGTTCGAAGTTCATATTAGCATTTCGGGAAGGGATTTAAAGCACCCAAAATTCCCGCTAATGCGCGATTATCCGACAATTAATTATTTGGCTAAAATAATTTTAACTTAGCTTGAATTGCAAAACTGAACTATTTTGTAGTTAGAACTATTTTAAAGGGGAAAAGGAAAAATATTTAAATATTATCTAAGTGAGCTATCTTGCAAAATTATTTCTTTAAGTTTTTTGAAAGATGGTCGATTGAGTTAAATTGTTAAAGCGAAATGAGCACCTTTTAGGGATTTGAACTTTTCGATCCTAAGATTAATGACAAATACTAACAAGCAAAACAAACACAGTAAAGTAAAGAGGGAAAGAGGGTTGGGCCCAAATCTGATTTCTGTCTGCCTGGACCAGTATTTGGGCCCATTTGAGTTATATGCACCTATCCTAAACTAACATAAAAGCTATTTCTTTGGGCCTTAGGCCCGTCTTCCACCTGTCCTAAATACTAATAAAATAATAGTAAATAAAATAACAAGGGCTTAGGCCCAAAAATAACAAAATACAATTTTGAAATAAAGAGTGGGCCTCTTTAAGCCCAATTTTCATTTTTTCGTATACACTAGGTGTATACTAGTGTATACAATCTCGTGTCAGCTCCAATTACTGTTCGTCAATTTCTGAGGGACCAATTCTTTGATTTTATATCGGGTTGACGCGAAACAGACAAGATTGAGCCTCCACAGCTCAAAAAGGAAATGCACGGACAACTAAAGGAGTCCGATGGGCTCACTCAAAGGTTTATGCAAGAAAACACAAAAAAAATAAATGAAGAAAGACAAATTGATTTATGCTATAATTGCCTGCCGAGTTTTTAAAAAAAATTAATAATAATACAATAGAAAAATAATGGGATTGTTGCCATTTATCAATAAAGAAATACAGGGGGAGCATGATTTGTTACTTTAGGGGGGCCCAACAATTCTATTTTTTGAAGTAAGAGGTGACATCAAGATAACTAAACATTATAATAAGCCTTAGAAACAAACGGTGTACGCTAAGTATGCATTAAGAAAAGTGACTAGAAAGAAAAAGGAAATATTAAGACACAAATTGATAGTATGTCCTACAAAGATAAACTCCAAACAACCATTTATGACAAAGAATATAAGCACACATCAGGCCTAAATTAATTCACAATAAACACCAAAGGGTAAAGACATTTCCCCACCAAAGACTAACCGGCAGCAAAGGGGACTAAAACATGCCTCTCAAAACTAGAATCGATATCACTAAATTCAAGTTGGAATGAATGTAATTGAGAGAAGGCTGGATCTCAAGAACTAGACCATGAGGAATAGACTCTAATTCGACGTAGCTCAAAGTAACACAAATAAACAATCCCTCTTTCCAACATAAAATTAAGAAAAGAATTAATGACTATTATACTCTGCACAATTGAAAGAGGTAGCAACAAACCTATATGATGCTAAAAAGTATTCAGGCATGGACCGAAACAAAACATATTTAGCAAATTATGACAAAACCTTGCACTATTTTTTGGGCATGAAAGGGAATGAAGCTCAACATGCCTAATTACTGTCGAACTTGGATAAAAACTATACTAAATCAAACACGAATTCTAAACTAAAACTAACTTATTACTACCGTGAGCTGCCGACACTTTGAAAGCCTCAAAGAAGGGATAGGGAATGTCGTCTTTAAGTCGGTTGAACAAAAGGCAAACCTGCTAAAACTAGACTCGAAAGACAAGGACATAGCGATTCGCAAACAAAAAGAGACAAAGTAAAGGGGGCTTATTCTTCACATACTAAATCATTACAGAAACAGGCAGTCAAAAGAGGCAGAACAACATGATACGCTCACAAATTGACCGATTGAACTTAACATTTAAAAAGGGCCGCAACAAATATCTTGAAATGCACAATATAAGGCATGTTGACTAGTAAAATAGCAAAAGAAAGAAAAGCGAGTTCGAACAGAAGAGCAATGGTGCTAATACAAAACATAACATTAATTTGACCTCACAACTGAATCATAGTAATCAATTGAGAACAAGGCATCACATTAATATATCACTAATTCAACAACTAACAGCGAACCAACCACGATATAAGGCTTTTTCGACATCGAAAGTATCATTTTTTGAAACAGAAGAAAAGGCGAGAAGAATGTTATATATAAAAAAAGGTGTTACCTCTTTCTGGGCAACGATTGGGACAACGAGTTGAGTGAGAACTTTCCGCGACCACGAAGGAAACTCCAAGAATCCCAACGAACTCCAGTAACAACGAATAGAGGAAAAATAGAAATCGATATCGATGTATTTGGGGTCGCAACCTTGTATAGCTTTGTAGTTTTGTTACTGTATTTTCCGTGACTAAGGGAGGTTATTACTTCAAAAAAAAAATCCCCCCTTTCCAGTGAACAACAAACAACCTATATAGGAAGGAGAATTCGGTTCTAAAATGGGGGCAAGGGGATGAAAAATGGGCAGAAACGAGGGCCCCAAATTCGAAATTCAAACTCCAATTCTTTCACCAATTGAGGCAAACATGCTTTTCTCTGAAAATTCGCCCTTATTCCGAAAGAGGAAAGGGAGGGGAAATGCGTGCTTGCTTTTGCTGCACTGTTGGTACGAATTGGAGAGAGACGGGAAGAAACAAACAAAATTTTGCAGCGTACCCTCTCTGTTCCTCGCTTCTCTGTGTATTTTGACTGAAAAATCGCTGAAATCGCCGCTGGACTTGTTGTTTTGTAGCAGATGCCGTGTGATTTGCCACATCGCTGGAATTGGATGTTAACGTTGAAAGCTGGAGTGTTCTCATTGTTTGAAGTTTGCTGAAAATTTAATTAGGATGGGGGAATGGGCCGGGTTAGGGAATTAATTGGTTGGGTCGGTTGTTGTATTGTATTGGTAGTGGGCTGTTGTATGTATGCTGGTTGATTTTTGCTGGAATGGGTCGGTTGTGGGCTGATTTTGGAATAAGAGTGGGCTGGAGTAATTAGGAATTGGGATTGGAATGGAGGAGTTAAATGGAAGTTGGCCCAAAATTTTGGTCTTACGATTTAGTTGAAGAATCACTAAGATTGCGATTAATAAAATGACCGTATGAATTTCCATCATGGCCAATTGGAATTAAAAATCTAGCCAAATGAGTTTAATCGGTGATTCGGCTAAAAATTAAATAAAAGACGAGTTAGTAGAAATTAATTAATGAGCTTCTTAATTCTAACGATATAAAATAATCAACTTAATTACAAAGTAACTGCTTTAAAATACAAACTAATATTCGAAATAACAATTATGATTTAAACTAAATTAATAACGTACTTATCTAAAAAAAGTAAAATCTTGAGGTGATTTTTGTTGATAAGATATATTAATTATATATATAAAATATACATATATTTATTATTTAAAATATGGTGGAAAGTAACTAGAATCCTTAAAAGTGACTAAAAAAATATTTGAACCTCTTAAAGCTAATTATTGCAAGTTATTGGAAATCAAAGAAGCTTAAAAACTAATTTCTATTGAGGAGGGTCAAAATTGGGTGTCAACAATAAGGTAAAAATCATATATTAAAAAGGGATGTGGAAAGTTTTTAAAAAAAACATAATTTGATTCTTGAAAGTAATAACTCAACATCAGGATAGAATTTCTTTATTTCAATTATTTGTTGTAATACTTGAGAATAATATAAAAAGATGTAATTTTAATTTATTTAATGTTTTTGATCTCTTATTTTGATTTTAGAGAATAGATAAAAAGGGGGGAAAGGAAACATTATAAAATACAAGTTCTATTATTATGAGAAGAAAAGATGAAAAAGATTATAATTAAAATGGTAAAAATAACCATTTGTCACCATAAATCAAATTAGCTAAATAATTATCTCTTTTAAAAATAAATATCTGAAACATTTTTTTCATGGATATTCAAGTTCTTTAACAATATCATCATAGAATTAACTCATTCTTAATTAAAATACAAGGCCTTAAGAGTTGAGGATATAAGGACCTAAGTCATTGCTTCAATAGCTTTAATTTATCATTGAGTTAGTATTGGTTACAATCATTCAATCATAACGACAATACCTCAGTTTCAAATTCATTTGAGTCACTGTATAAGTCTTTACTATACAATTTACTAGTTAAACTACGTTAGATAATCAATAAATTAAAACTATCTCATTATAGAACTTCTCTACAAATTCTACGAATATAAATTTGAAATCTCTGCCTAAATATTCGTCTGAATTACTGATTATTTTACTATCGGTATATAACTTCCTTTTAACAGACATATTCACAACTCTCGTAGCTTACACGCTCCGCCCTTATGAACTCGCCGGACGCCCCCGATAAAGTGCGTCTAAAAGGTCAGCAGATCCCTCCCAGAGAGGCGAACCAACACTCTGTATCAATTGTTGCGAAAAACTCATATGCCAACGCACTCTGTTCATCCCCAATTTCTCCCCATACCCCAAACACCATGGATGCAAGACAATATAAGGAACTAGTCCAAGCGAAACAAGCTACTCACAATGGAGTCCCAGCCGTATTGTTCAAAGCTTCAGATTACTATGGAATCATGGCTGCGGAGTGTAGATTCACAATTTTTGGTAGGTTTGTTAAACCTAGACCCCAAATTGACAAAATTCGAACAAAATTTAAGGAATTGGTCACCATCAAAGGATCAACAAAGATTGGGGTTTACGACAATTTTAATGTGTTTCTTGATTTCACAAATGAGAAGGACTTCAATATGGTCTGGTTCAAACGGGTTATTGAAATCGAGGAACAACAAATGTGGCTTCAAAAATGGACACCGGACTTCAAACCCGAAGAAGACTTGCCAATAGCTCCAATATGGATCCTTCTTCCTAAGCTTCCATTTCATATGCACACATGGTAGTATATCAAACAGATAGTTAGCTCTGTGGGTACTCCGCTAGAAATGGATCAAGCTACTAAGAGCAGAACTAGGCCAAGTATGGCGAAAGTGAGAGTTGAGATTGACCTCCTCAAACCACAACCTGAATCTGTGTATGTTGGATTAATACATGAAAATTCCCCTCAAATTGGATTTATGCAAAAACTTGAATATGAGGGGATTCCTAAGTACTGTAAACATTGCAAAAAAACTTGGACATGCTATGGCCAATTGTAGAGTTTTAGAGAGGAAAAAGGTTATTGAATAACAAAAATTGGAAGAACAAGTCAATACGAACGAAATCGTTGAACAGTCATGCAATGGTAAAGAAGCAGAAAAGGAAGATGTTCAAAAGATTGAGAATAAGAGTAATGACGTTACAAGCAACAACGTGGATCAAGAAATAATGGAGGCTAAAGCTAGTATCAGTGAAAGAACCAGCAAGAAAAATAGAAAGGAAAAGAAAAAGAAGCTCCCAAAGAAGAAATCCAAAATCCAACTTAAACCCAATTTTATGCAACAGGTTGGTAAGTATATAAGTCGGAAAAATATCGTGAAAGTTGCTTCCAAGAACAAAGCTCTTGAAGAGACAATCAAGACTCCCACGAATCCAAAAAATAATAGAAAACACGATCAACAAGACGCCAATAAAAAAGATGCGGGACAAAGTAAACCAAGTCAACAAAAGGGAATGGAGGATGACAAAGGAATTGAAAAAGATTGTATGAATAATATGACCATCTCCAGCAAGGAAAATGATCATCTCACTGGAAGCTCCGAAGGAAGTTCCAATCGAACCCAGAAAAGGCAAACACATGATGGTAGTATACAAGAAAAATCAAAAAAAATTCCCTCAATGATTAAAAATATGAAAGGCCTGAATCTGGTAGTTGATCTCAACCAACCAAACATCCCGAAGCAAGTCACTAACAAGCAAAGTGAGAAAAATCTTGATCCACAATACAATGTGATATCTCCCAACAAAGTTGTTGTAGTATCTGATAAACAAATGCAGCAACAACAAGTTAGTGAAGATACAGTTAGCTTCACCCCGGTGATCCAAAAAGGAGATAGAAATAAGAAGGGCAACAAGAAACAGAAAGAATAAAATTCCAATGTCATCACGACAAAGGAAGCCAAAAAGAATACCATATAATATTTCATGATTAAGGCAATCTTTTGGAATATTAGAGGTATTAAAACCAAAAAGGCCAATCACAGGCTTCGAAATCTGATAAAATTTCACAAAGTTGACTTTGTAGCCATTTTTGAACCTTTCTTGAACATGATCAAGATTGACAAATACATGAAGTACTTTGGATATCAACATAGCATATCTAACCTAAATGGTCAGATTTGGCTATTTTGGGATGGAAACTTCAGCACTTCCATTATTGATAACACTGAACAACAAATCACTATCAAAATGCACATTATTGGCATTGATAAGGATGCATATATTACTGCAGTGTATGCGAAATGCAACTCTGCAGAGAGAAAGATCTTATGGGATGATCTGGAAAGAATTCATCGGATCATCCAGGGGCTATGATGTATCAATGGAGATTTCAATGTCATACTTGATTCGAATGAAAAAATTGAGGGAAGGCCACACAGAATGACCAAGAGCTATGACTTTAGTAGTTGTATGGATGCCTGTGAAATGTCTGACATGGGTTTCAATGGACCAAAATTTACTTGGTGCAATAACATGATACCAAGGAAGAGGATTTGGAAGAGGCTAGATAGAGTGTTCATCAACGAGGAATGAGCTGAATCATACCAAAATAACATTGTTACGCACCTTCCTAGAGCTGGTTCTGATCACAGACCTCTTTTGGTCAAGTGTTTTGACAACCACCAAAGTAGTATTAAATACTTCAAGTTTCTGGATATTTGGATAAACTAACCTTCATTTATGAACATAGTGAAAGATGCTTGGAATACCAATATCACAGGGAACGCATAATGGATTCTTCAACAAAAACTTAAAGTTCTTAGCAAAAAGCTCAGCACGTGGTCGAGAGATGTTGTTGGTAATGTTTTTGATCATGTAAAAGAGTGGGAAATCAAGATGAAAGACCTAGAAGATGAGGATCTTAGTAATCCCACTGAATTTAGCAGGGAAGAATTAAACAAAGGGCAAGCAGAATATTACAGATGGATGAACCTCCAAGATGGCATCTTGAAACAAAAAGCTCAAGTTAGATGGATGGAAGAAGGAGACTCAAATACTAAATATTTTCATAGTGTAATCAAGGACAAAAGAATAAAGGTTCAACTACACATGATCAAAAACCACAAAAACAAATGGGTTCAAGGAGATGACAAGATAGCCAAGGCTGCAGTTCACTATTTTAAAATTTTGTTTAATACTTCTCATACTTTCAATGATTTTGATATCCTTAATTATATTAACCCTTGCATTGCAGATGACAACAACAACAAATTAGTTGCAGTCCCTGATCTGGAAGAAATCAAAGACGCAGTCTTTAACAGGAGTGCTTCAAGTGCCCCTGGTCCTGATGGTTACTTAGGTATATTTTTTCACAAATGCTGGGACATAATTCAATATGATATTATGGAGTACGTTCAGGATTTCTTTAGAGGAAAGAATTTGTCTAAGTTCTATTCACATACTTGTCTGATTTTGATTCCTAAAACAGATTCTCCCTCTAATTTTTCTGAACTTAGACCCATAAGCTTGAGCAACTTCACTTGTAAAATTATTTCCAAAATTCTTTCTAATAGGCTTAACCCCCTGTTGGAAAGACTTATTTCTGAAAATCAAAGTGGATTTGTCAAAGGAAGATTAATCCATGAAAATGTCTTGTTAACTCAAGAAATTGGTCATGGCATTAAACAATATAATAAAGGTGGGAATGTTATCATGAAACTTGATATGGCAAAGGCTTATGATAAAATGTCTTGGTATTTCTTAACGAGTGTCATGAAACAGTCTGGTTTCTCTGGTATATGGTTGGACATGATCTGGAGGATTATTGCTAATGTGTGGTATTCCATTCTTATCAATGGCAATAAAGTAGGATTCTTCAGCTCCTTACATGGTCTTAAGCAGGGAGACCCTCTATCCCCTTTACTTTTTATAATTGGCTCTGAGTTACTATCTAGAATACTAAATAGTCTCAACTCTCATAAGCATTTTACTCCATTTAGCATGAACTTTAATGGACCTGTCATTAATCATCTTGCCTATGCGGACGACATAGAGATTTTCAGCGGGGGCAATAATAAATCTATTAAGCTCATCAAGCATTAAATCAGGAGGTATGAAAAAGCCTCAGGTCAACAGGTTAATGATGCTAAGAGTTTCTTTATTACTGCTCCTAAAACTGCTTCTATTAGGATCAACAGATTGGGAAGAGTGATTGGCTACATGGACAACACTTTCCCTTTCACTTATTTGGGTTGCCCTATCTATAATGGGAAAAAGAATCTTAGCTATTTTGATGGTATGTTAGCCAAAATTGTTAAAAGATTGAATGGTTGGCAATGTAATATGTTATCTCATGGGGGAAAGGTTATTCTCATCAAGCATGTTTTACAATCTGTGTCTATTTACACATTGTCTGCTATTACTCCTCCCAATGGTACCATCAATCTTATTGCGAAACACTTTGATAACTTTCTATGGGGTAGTAGTGATGGTAAGAATAAGTACCACTGGAGTAAGTGGGAAAACTTGTGTATTCCAAAATATGAAAGAGGGATTGGCATTAGGAGTATGAATGACATTTGTAACTCCTTGATAATTAAGAGATGGTGGAGGTTTAGAACTCAACCATCTCTTTGGGCTAAGTTTCTTATTAAAAAATATTGCAAAATAGCTCACCCTGTTAAAAATGTGGTAACTTCTGTTGACTCTCATACTTGGAAAAGTTTGATGCAAATCAAAGAACAAGCTGAACCTCACATTATTTGGAAAGTACAAGAAGGAAACTCCAGCTTTTGGTGGGACAATTGGACAGGTATAGGAGCCTTGGCTAAGTTATGTTAAGGCCCAGGTAAGTCTCCTAAACTTCTGATTAATTCCTTTTTTTGTGAATAAGTCTTGGAATACTGTTAAGTTAAGCAGTGTTGTTCCCAATTACATTGTGAAGATTATTTCTGGCATTGTAATAGGCAATAACATGGAAAAGGATTATCCTATCTGGAATGATACTGAAAATGGTGTTTTTACTAACTACTCTGCATGGCAAATAGTTAGAAAACAAAGACCAAAAAATAATTTTCTCAACAGCATTTGGCATAATAAGATGCCTTTTAAAATATCTTTCTTAACTTGGAGAATGTTTAAAAGGAGATTGCCCTTTAATGACATAATTACTAGGCTTAATATCAACTCACAAAATGATTGTTTTTGTTGTAGGAATGCACATAATGACACTATGTATCATGTGTTTGGGGAGGGAGAAGCAGCTAGGCAACTATGGAGCATGATGGGAAACCCTCTCGGAATCCAACATAAAAATCAACCTATGACCAATATCTTCAGTGCTTGGTGGGAAACAAAACCAGAAAATGCCATTCACAAGACTATCTTGAAGATTACCCCTACAATTATTTGTTGGGAGATTTGGAAGCAATGGTGCTCTTGCAAATATGGAGGCAAAAAATACCTTCAAACAAA
>JAJOOR010009130.1:0-36101 GCA_036250505.1 Solanum acaule
AAATTAATGATATTATTGGATCGGAGTGTCACGTTCCGACACGGTAACATTAAAGGAAAAAGATATTGAATTAACTTAATGTACTCAATCTCAAAGAAACTATTTCCCAAATGAGCGTGGTGTGGAGGCATGAGTCCCCATATGTGTGCTTGATACTGTGATTGATTATGTACTTACTTTAGTATTGTTGTCACTGGTTCATGTTGTTCGTTGCTTGCCACCTATTAAGTATCATAGTTGATTTTATACTATTAGTCATTGTATATTAGTTACTATTTTGGGTTGGCCGATGATACCTACTCAGTACGTGTTCCTTGTACTGACCCCTACTTGTGTTTTCTTCGTTTTTCTTTTGTGGAGTGCAGCAAGTGTACCATCGACTTCGACTCGCCCTCAGCTCTAGTCAGTCTCCAGCGCATCAGATTTCAGGGTGAGCTATTCCTTCTAGCTCATGCTAGATTCTCTCAGTCATGGCAGGATGTCCTTAAATTTCGGACATAGACCATTTATATACTTCTTTTGGTGTCTTTAATCTTCTTAGACTTGGTATTTTGAGAACAAATGTCCTTGATGTGATGACTTTCAGGTTGTGGGGATAACATGTAATAGACTTTTAAAGTTTATTTGATTAACTACGTTAATAAGTTTTGAGCTTCCGCATTATTGTTGTTATTCGTAGTTGAATTATTGATATATGTTGGGGTTTGGATTTCCTTGGTTCGCTCACTTAGGAGGTTAAGTGTGGGTGTCACTCATGACTCGTTTTGGGTCGTGACAGCAGCAAAAGAAAGCAGTTGCATAACTTACATATCAATGATAACCCCCAAATGCAATCTCCTAACCTAAACAGAATCCATTGACTAAAGCATAGACCAAAACTCAATCAATCACCCGTATCTCCCCATGATTAAGAAACAGAAAGACTACTCGAGGACTATGGTCGAATATCGTCACTCGATGAGCACCAGGCATTCCCAAACCCACACAAACATAAAGCATACATAACACAATCACTACAAATAAAGAAGTGAAACATCTCAAATACGAGCTAAAAGATTGAAGCTGCTAGAGTTGCACAACTTTTCCATGAATTCAAAATGCAGAAGCATGAACGTCAAAGAGGGAAAATATTAATGGACATAAAACATTATCCAAAGTGAAATTTACCATGAGAAACCCAAAAATTCCAAATCCAAAAGCCAAGCTTTTTATATATTTGTATAACCAACAAAAAACAAAATTTTCCATCACAGAAACAGTTTGTAGCAAATCCCAACAACTAATTTGTTATCCTAAAAGCTACCAATGCATGTATGTAGGAAACTAAAAGTAACAAAAGAAACAAGTCTGTATTATCCATATTAATTAAATACTCCTAAATAGGAAGACAAGAGAAAAAGAGAAGATCATGTACATGACAACTCTTCCCTCTTAAAGATTTTCTCACTTCACAGCTGGGCTGGTGCATTCCCTTGCAAAATGGCCAGTTTCTCCACAGTTGTAGCACTTGCTTCCGCCGCCACTAGATCTCCCAAACCTGTCACCACTGCCGCCGCCACCGGATCTCCCAAATCTGTCACCACCACCACCGCCACTCTCGCGTGAACAGTCCCTTGCCAAGTGTCCTGGCAATCCACAATTATAACAAGCCCCACTACCACCACCTGCACCACCGCCGCCGCCACGTCTCTCACTAGGGCAATCTCGAGCCATGTGCCCAAGTCCACCACAATTATAACAACCACCACTTCCAGCACCGCCGCCACCACCACCACTACGGTCACAATCCCTAGCTATATGCCCTGTCATTCCACAAGTGTAACAGGCGCCTCCACCACTTCCAGCACCACCACCACCACCAACACAATCCCTAGCTATATGCCCCGTCATTCCACAAGTATAACACGCACCTCCTCCACCACCACCGCCGCCGCCACCTCCTCCACCACTGATAAGATCACAATCCCTAGCCATATGACCCACCCTACCACAGTTGTAACACTCACCACCACCCCCACTTCTCAAAAACCCATTCCCATTCCTCCGATCACCACCACGACCCATACCCCTACCGCCACCGCCGCCGTTACGACCTCCATCCAAAGGCGCTCCATCAGGACCCGTAACCTCAACAGCCTGATACTTATCCCCATTCCCAGTCACCGCAAACTCAACTTTCTGACCTTCATACAATGAACGAAACCCCTCAGATTTGATCTCAGATTGATGAACAAAAAGATCTTCTGTTCCATCATCAGGTTTGATGAAACCGTAACCCTTTTGGTTACTGAACCGAGACACAACCCCTGTCAATCGAGTACCTTCGGCCGCCATTGATGATTGATGAGCTCAAAATCGATCAAACAATCAAAAGATGAAATTTTTGTGCCCTAATTCTATGGGAATAGGGAGAATTTATAGGCCAAATTGTTAAGCCTTATTGAATTAGGGCTTATTGGATCCCTTATTTTAGTTAGGGTTTGGTTCTATTTTTTGGTTAGTTGAATGAGGATAAAGGACAAAAAAGGGAAAAAAAATGTAATTTAGGCCAAGTTTGGATATTGAACTTTTTTCCTTTTTATTTTTTCAAAAAATAAATTATTATTTATATAGTTGGTCCTCTTTTTTTTAAGTATTTTTTGAAGAAAAAAAGATCGGGTCGGATTTGAATGTGGGGAATCAAACGTTCATCAGCGAGGTGAAAATTCAGTTCTTTTTTAGAGCGAAAAACAAAGATTGAGGATATGTTTAGATCAGAAGGTGAAGGAAGGGTATTGTTGAGCTAAAAACAAAGGTTAAAAGGTATTTTTAGATCAAAAGTGAAAAGTTAATGATTAGGGATATTTATTATCATATTTTTCAATTAGTTTATGAAGATGGATTTTTGATGTTTAAAGAATTGACATTCCAATTGTAAACTTTTAATATTTTGTCTAAACTATAACTTCAACTTCAAACAAAGTAGCCCTTTTGAATATAGATACTTTTGGGAAAAGTAGTGAAATTTCTAATTGATGAACTAATTGAGTTGTAAATTTAAGATCAAAGAAAGAAATGCATTTGTATTGGTAATAACATTCATGAACTTCCTAGACATGAAAGTAAATTTGCTTTTTGTATTTTGCAAAATAGTTCAATTATCTCCTCTATAAAAGTTGGAAGATAGATCTATCTTGTCGTTGTAAAAATTGCTCAATTTGTCCATATTGACTAAAAACAATAGCTTTTCAACTCACAAGTCATTTCATAAAGGAAAAAAAGGTCAAATTTGCCATTGAACTATGCGGAACCATCCAAATTTGGTTGAAATAATCCAAATTCAATCGACATTGTTGTCAACTACCATTCCTCATCCCTCTAATTAAATCAGTTACCTAGTCATGGGAGGCTTTAAGTATGGAAGAAGAAGATGGTGATAGCGTTGGTATAACAATAGCTTTATTCTTCAAAGTTTAGTGACAATATGAACAACTCAAAAAGAATATTTGGATTATTACGCAAAGTGCAAGGGCAAATTTCACTCTTTTCCCTTTAACCTCAAACATAAATTGACACATATGTTTGATTCAACTTACATGTTATTGATCCATGCCTCCAGAAAAGATGAAAACCAAGAAAATTGTTAGGTGGGGGGGGGGAGATAATTTGTGAAAATATAAGGGATAAAAGATAGAGAATTTAAAACGATTAGCATTGGACTCAAGCTGGTGAGCCAATTTTTTTTCTCTATCTACCCAAAAAAAAAGAAGGCATCAATCTTGACTTGTATTTGTACAAAGAAAGCTAAAAATTATAGTAAGGTGTGTGTATATGAAGGAATGGATGGGCATTTATGAGTGTGTTACAATTATTATTATTTTTATATAAAAAGTGACCACATAGTTTCAACAAAACTTACGAATTAGGAATAAATGGACTTTTTTTCTTCTTCTTTTTATGTGTACAAAATAATTAAGTGGTGACATAATTTCAGCATAATTTACCATCTCTCATAGCAAGTGAAGTCATAATGGCATCATTTTCCCTTCTAAACAAATGACCATTTTTAGCACCTTAATAATAAAAAATATAACCATTTTTTGTTGTTTCAAATTTCACAAATAATATTTTATGACATTGTCATTAAATTTTACTAGCAAAATTTAAAATACCACAACAATAATTATTTTTCAGTTAAGAGGCTAAAAATAGTTGGTGAAAGTTATTTTGCCATACAAATATATTGTTTTTCTCGGTAAAGTCCATAATATTTCAATATATTGAGGCATTAATTCAATTCAAAATTCAAATCTTAATATATTCATTGTCATTGAGGTTCATGTCAATTTGGATAATCCGAGTCGGTGGGTTGGTCAGGATGGAGAGGGAAAAAAAACAAATTGAATTGAAATTTTTTTCTGGAGATATTCATGTTCCTGGAGAAACCGATATATAAATTGGATGTACACGTTAAAATTCAAAAACAATCTTCTAATATTAAAATTATAATTAATCCATATTGATATTACAAATTATTATTTTTATCAAACAGAGAAGGCAAAGTGGATAATCAAGAAGTTAGTGAAGTAGTGAGAAAAGTGTTTACTAATTTCATTGCTATAGTTTAATTAAGTTATTTTAATGTGACGAAATATAACTTTGTAATTTCATGGGTACAATAATAAAGTTACGTGATCATATTTTATGACTTAGTCGACCTTTTTCTTAATCATTTATTCAGGGTGTGAATGAATTTTTTTTTTTTTTGTAAAGGTTGTGTTTGATATGAAGAAAAATAATTTTTGAAAAGTTCATTGATTTCTTTTCATGTTTGATTAATTAATTTTTTTTTTTAAAAAAAATAAGTTCCTTAAATAAGTAAAAATAACTTTCCTAATTAAAATTATATAAATAAGTTCTATTGTTGACATTTTTTCTTCTTCTATCATTAAGAGTTGTGTTATGTTGTGCTCAGGCCCATTTCTAATTATTCTAGTGGACTATATCAATAAAGTATAATTTACATAAATCTCATATGTTAAGAGCTAATTGCATTATTTTCTTACTCTTTTTCAAATAACAAAAGTCCCTTAAAATTTATAGATTTCGGATACATCACTGGACTTTCAGATATATCACTGAACTTTTAGATATATCATTGAACTTCGGAATACATCAGTAGACATCCGAATATATATGTGAGGGATGTATCAAAGAGGGGATGTATCAGAGAGGGGATAGGACATTCGGATATATAGGGAAGGGTGTATCCGAGAGGAGAGGAATGTATCAGAGAGGGGATAAGATCTAGATACATATGGAAGGGATGTATCCGAGAGGAATAGGGATATATTAGCGAGAGGAAAGTTATGTATCCAAGAGGGGATTTTTGAATTTTTTTAAAATGATAGGAAATTTTAGAGATTATGATATAATAAGATACGTATTTAAGTAATTTTTCCATCAATAAAGGCACTTGGACCAAAAGTTCAAATAAGGAGAAGTCCAGAAATTACATTCAATAGTTTTGAAAATAAGTGATTTTGAATTTGTTATTGTTACTTTCTTTATAAGCAAATCTTTAAAGTTAAAATTTGTTAAATTTGAAATTAATAGTAATTCTCGTAAATCACCCTAAAAAGTCAGGGTGGGTAATGGGCCGGGGGGGGGGGGGGGTGTAGTCTATAGATACTTGAAGTTTTGAATGAATACAAAAATTTAGGCACGAATTCTCGGAAACTCATTAAAAAAAAATTCATAGCATGTATATGAAATAAAATTATGTTAAAAAATCATAAATATTTGATTGACTCAATTATCATTGTAAATTAATTTGAGATTACTATTTAGAACATATAAACTTCAAGTGCTAGACTCGCCTCATTTATTAGTTGAGTTCATTTTATTCCAATTACTCATGTTAATCCATTTAAAAATTAAGTTGATATATAATTCAAATTATTATTAGTTGAAACGAAAAATTTCAAATAATGAAAACCTAAATGAAAGAGAAGAAAGTATGAAAATTTTCTCTTTTCCTAAAAAAATTGATTGACTATGATGAAGCAATCAACATCTAAATACAAGTGAAATGAGAATATTACTACAAATTTTCTTTCCTACTTTTTGTTTGACCCTATTTTTGTTAAAGAAGGTTTTTTTTTTTTTTTGGTTTTGGTTTTGTTTGTTTTTTCTTTCGATATATGTATTGGAGTTCATTAATGTATTTCATGTAGAGTTTATTTAGGAAAAACTCTATAATACACTATGTTTATGTGTCTTATATATCACTATATCAATATTAGTATCAAGAATTGAAAATTAACGATGGAAAACTTTTTTGAAATTTTACAATTTTTATATTTAAAAAAAATAATTAAAGGCAAAATAATTTTTTTTTAAAAAAGTAATTATGTTCTAATTTTGTTAATTAACAAGTAATTTAGGATATACATTTTTAATAACATGGACAAGTAATATAAGACAAAAGAAGTATTTCATTGAAGTATAATTGAAAATAATAGTCAACTTTAATCTTGAATTACTAAAATAAATTATTTTAAGCTATAGTAAGGTAGTTAAGTTAATTTGAGACAAAGAGTGTAATATCCAAGAAAAATAATACATATAATAGGGGACATAATATATTAATGAATAATGAATATTTTTTTTTGTTATTTATTCGATGTTTGGAGTTTGTATTAGAAATTCGATTAAATCAGATTGTGCATTATAAGGTCTATTCATGAAGTGCACCCCAACAAATTCTTTTCTATACAAAAAATACCAATTTAAAATCTCTAATTAAAATCTCACTAACGCATTATAATCCATATCGATATGAATAATAAATATCATAATTATCGAAGGGTAGACATGTGCCTCACTTATTAAAACTATGTTATTACGAATTATTCATCAAATAATTTTTATACATGTGCAGCTAGTGGCAATGATAGGTTGTTATGTAACATCAGTACGTATGGAAAATCACCATTATCAAATAAATTAATGGGAAACATTACCATCCGTTCGTTCGAGTCATGAGAATAATAGAAATTACTTTTTTTAATGAATTTCACGTAATGCAGATTTAAACTAATTGGGATCGTAACAAGTAATTTTTGTTCAAATTCTATGTTGTATTAGGAAATTCATTTAAATATGTATATGAATATTTCATTACAAACTCAATAACTAAAACGAGCCATGAGTTCGATAGCAAATTCACAAATCATAAACTTTAAATCGTGGTTTACCTCTAAAAAAAACTTATTTTGTTTTAAGACTACCAAGTATAAATCAATTAATCTAAAAAAAGCTTATTTTGTTTTAAGAATATCAAGTATAAATTAATTAATCTAAAAAAAAAAATCTTATTTTGTTTTCAGATTACCAAGTATAAATTAATTAATCTAAATCGTGGCTTTGCCTCTGAAAAATAAAGCTTATATTATTATAAGAATACCAAATATAAATCAATTAATCTAAATATGACTCGTTGTTTGTTGAACTAGTTGAGGTTGGTCATATAAATTTAGAGACATTTCTTGAATAAAAAAAAAAATTGTTTAAAAAATTAATACCATTTTTTATCATGCAAAAATTCATTTATTTTGGAATAAATGTGAAACTAAAAGCACCATATAATAGGGACCAGAGAGATTGAATCTTAATTCCAACTAGTAGACGGGTAAATCCAGAATAGTTGGACTCCAATGCAGGGACCGAACACCAAATGGAAAAAATAATGAAATAAATCCCCATAAGAAGAACAAGAAATCCAGAAAAAAAAATGCAAATTAAAGAAGCAGCCTAGTGCACTAAGCTATCGCTATACGCGAGATTCAAAAAAAGACCGTACCACAAGAGTCTATTCTACAATAATACAGATAATTCTGTAACGAAAAGGTTACAATCAAATGGTGATTCTAATTAGGATCTTATTCTACACAACTAGAACAGGGTTAAAAAGACAAATAAAAACAAAATCTAAAACAAATAACATAAAATTTAAGCTAACAACATACAAATTCTACACATTTTTATTATTATTACAAGTCAATGAAATCCCCTTGATCCTCTAGATTGATATAGTTCAAGCCTGCTATTTGCTTCCTGCAACAATCTCTCTACCTTTTCGTGTTGGCTCAAGTACGCGTGCTTTGAGGCCCACTCGAGCACTGTCAGTACCTCAGCTTGAGCTAATGCTTCGCTATCAGGAACGTGCAACGCAATGTAGCAAAGTAGAAGCAATGCAGGACTCTGAACTTTTTGTTCACCAAAGTAAACAAGTTGAATCAGATGTTTTGTCCCTCCGGCATTTATGATGGCCTTGGAATGATCCTTGTGAAGGTAGTTATCCGAACAAGCGAATTTTGTAAGGGCTAATGCTGCTTCTTTGGAGATTAATGGTTCGCGCTCGTCAAGTAGCTTGACTAATGGACTAATGATCCTTGTTTCAGTTGCTCGAAAAGTCCTAGCTAAGTTTCCGATAGCATTGATACATGGAATAAGCAAGTCTGAATCTCCTTTTTCGATGATTCTCAGTAATTGATCAACAACAGCTTTGCAGGCTGTTGTGTTAGGCTTGAACGCTGACCGTCTCAAATCAGCATCTTGTTCTGCCACTGCTGTGATTTCCATTATGGACATAGATGAATTGTACTTAACATCATCTGTTCCTTTGTCCAGGAGTACCGCGAAGCAAAGCAGTGCTCGTGATTCAGTAATGCTGCGACAAATTGAGGAATTTCCCTTGGCAAGTTTCCATAATGCTCGTGCAGCCATCGCCTTCATATAAGCCTTGGTAGCAGGATCCTCATTTTCCCTCCCTTTATTACTCGCCCCGGTTGAACAAACACTGTTCTGATGCTGATGCTGCAGATGATTGACATGATTTTGCTTCATCACGTTGTTATTTCCGTTAATCTTGCTAAGCTGATTCAACGTCTGGTTCACGCCATTGACAAGATTTTCCTGAGGGGTTTTCGTTAGACCCTTCATCGACATAGTGGTGGTAATCACATTGTGCATCTGATTAGACTTATTATTCCCTAATGGATGTGGAACACGAATCTTTCCATCATCCTCGTTCGCCTTGTTCACATTACTATTGTTATTACTAGCCAAAACAACAGCGTGAATCGAAGTGGCTTTGCTCACAATAGCATACTTGATATGCTCTTGGACAGTCTCAAACGCGAGATGGCTAACTAGTAACCGGACTATATTATGCTGCTGAAAAAGATCTGGGCATTTCGGGTAATGTGCAACGAGCTCTGCAACTGCCCATGCCACTACTGACTGAACTTTCATCGGACCTTCTTTGAGGATTTTCGCGAACACTGAGCAAACGCCAGCATGCACCATGTGTTCAACACTTTCAGGGTCGCGTCCAAGAAGTCCAATCGCCTTAGCAGCATTCTCCTGACCTTCCAATTTCCCTTCCTTCAACAATTTCAACAACGGCCCGACTCCACCTGTCGAGACATAATATAATTAATTACGTATTTAAAAGTGTGCTCTTTTTAATAGCTTAAATCCTTTTTAGTATAGTAAAAATGGCTTAAAAGTTCTAATATGACATATCTTAAACTTTTCAACACGATTTAGATCTATATCAAAGCAGGCAGAAGTCTTGGAATCGATGCCACAAAAAGCACATAAATTATTGGGATCCATAAATTTAGTCCCGTGTTCATTCGATTTCAGTCTGAGCAACGCTAACAAATTATAATTAACTATCATGTATTTTAGAAATGAGAATTTCAACTAACCTTCTTCGATGATCAACTTGCCATACCGATCATTATCCTGAGCTAACGAAACCAAAGAAGCAGCAGCATCCGATCTCTCATCCGATGAACCAGTATACAAAATCGCGATCTGTTCCCAAATCAAACACAATATAGGTTCATTAGCAGCAATCGGCGGCAGCCCCAAATACTCATCAGCCCGTTCATTCGCCGATGCAGAAACACGGAGGAGCCACGATACATCGCCGATCGAATTTTCCAGTAGAGAAGTCATTTTCCTAAATGCAGCAGCAGGGATGATAGTGAAAACACGTTTAACAAGCCCGTTGGCTCGACATTTCGAGACGATTGATAGAGCTTTTTCGAGTACTTGTTCAGTATCTTCGATGATTCGTTTCGTAGGGCGTTGGTAGAGATCGTTGCTAGCTCGCGCTGCTTGACGGAGCAGCGCGGCTAGCTTCTCTGTTTTGGATTTGATATCTGCGCAATCTTGTTTGAATGAATTTGCTTCATCTGCTACTTTTGTTACTTGGTCTGCTAATTGAATTGGCTTAGCCAAGATCTGTTTCACTATGTCAGCCATTAAATACAGAAAAACTCTATCAAAATGGAGAAATTTAACGAATTGAGATGAGAAATTTGAGAGTAAATTCAACGAGTCTGGATCAAAATATACGAAAAATGGAGTGTGTATTCAGTTCGTTTTGAGGATTTGGAGGCGAAAAAATGGTGAAATGAACTAAATTTTTTGGATTTGTGAGTTTTAATGGTAGATTTGTTTACATTTGAGAAGTTTGATATTGGAGAGTGAAGAAGATTTGCCAATGGAGTTGGAGTGAGCTGCCATTGGAGAGATTTGTGAGTTTAATAGCAGTTGTTTTTTATTTGGATGATTGTGATTTCTCCATTATATTACGAGTTCGAGTCCTACAAAATGAGAATAATTTTATTGGAAATGTCGTACCAAAAAATAGACCTTGCAATACGTAAATCTGAATTTAATCTGATTGAGATTTATCGCTTTCTTTTTTTAATTAACTCTGAGGGTTGCACCACTGGAAGGGCTTGAGTGTGAACATACTTGTCGGGTTCGGATAGATGGTGAACTATGCCTGAGCGGGACGAAGTTAGAGGAAACTCTGGTGGAGGCCCGCAACGATATTGACGTGAAAATCATTCACCCGATATATAGGAAGAAAGACTAATCGAACCGTCTAGTAATTGATTCCCTTTGAAGTTTTCCTCGGAATAGCTGAAGCTTGCGTGCGAGTTCTATCGGGTAAACTCAATAATTAGAGGCTATTGTATGTGCAAGAGTTGGATTGGTTTAATACTGAACAGTTATTTAATGGTTGACTCAATGAGTTAATTCTCATCTTAGCTAACCTTTGCGTGATTAATATGAGTTGCAGAGAGATGATTGAGATATTTTGAGTTTTAGTTGTTGAGAATTTAAATCTTTTCATTGAAAGTGGCGTTTTCAAAAATAAACTTCATAAATTCAAATTTAATCGAACGCTAATACGAATACGAAATATAAATCACAGGAAAAAATAACAGCTTGCATGGCCTGATGTGTAGATCAGAAAGCCAGGTCACAGACAATGCGGGATATATTCACTTTATGAACTAACCCGTCACATGCCAAATTCTGTGGCACATTGGCAGGTTTCTTCATTTATTTTTCGAGATTTTTATTTGATATTTATATTGAAATTCGATTAAACTCAAATTTACATATTACATCACTCATTTCTAGTAGCACTTTCATAAGAATTTTTTTATTTTCAAAGTCTCAAACCTAAAATCTCTACTTAAAAGTGAAAATATCTCAATTATTCCACCACGACGTAGGTTGGTTATCGATTTCTTCGTTGCACAATACTATTATTTGATGGCCTCGATCTGTGGTCCTACTCTTAATTGACCCAATACCTAGCGTATAAAATAAATGTAAAATAATTTTATTTATAACGAAATTGTTATCTTTTTTTTGGTATTAAAAAGTATAGCTTAGTGATCAATGAGGCGAGTTAGGTGATTTCTTTTCATTTGTTCTGACCTTGATGAATAAGTTATTTAATATTTATTATCGGTGAAAGGTACGTAATAATTATCTTATGAAATTAATTGAAATACGTATATATTGATCTGAACGTCACGATTATAAAAAAATAAAATGAAATTATTATGTCATGTCCTTGTAACTGAACAAGCCCACTTGGAGACTGGCTGGCGCAGTTGTTGATTAGCCTTTGCATGTTTCAGTTATAGTTCCATGTCTGTTGATTGCGCAACGGTATGTAGCACTTTGAAAACACTATGGGCCTAATTTCCTTCTAATCATAACATGTATGGTTGATCAAAAATACTCCTAAAATATTTCAATTTTTTGAGTTTTCTATCTATATTATTATGTGTGTGAGTTTTTTTTATTTGAACTATTATTAGCATGTTTATCGAAATACGTCTAAACTAAACTATGAGTTATTTAAGTTTCATAAATGAAATTTCAGGTAGGAAAAGTGTAGGTTGTTATATTCGCAAGTGGATGAACACAGTGGCGGAGCCACCTTACTATTAGGGGGTCATCCGAACCCCCTTCGGCGGAAAATTATATAATTTATACATGGTTAAAATAACTTTTTAGGTATATATAGTAGATGTCGAACCCCCTTCGGTTATTTTGTGTGTCTATTTTTTCAGATTTTGAACCCCCTTATTGAAAATTCTGGCTCCGCCACTGCAGTTGGACATACAGAGGGAATGGGTGATTCATTGAGTTGGAAACTCTCGTCACAACGGTGAGACCAATTCTAGCCAATATCCTAGTGGGATGTGGCACCGGTTTGTTTCATGGGAACACCTACATCCACAGCGGCGAGCCAGTACTCTCTTGCTCCAATTTATGCGATCCAATTCATTGTATTTCGATAAACATTTAATGATAGTTCAGGTAGAAACTTACACACATGATATTCATGTATGAAACTCAAAATATCGAAATATTTTAGTTTTATGTGTATTTTTGACCATTAATTCGTAAGACTATGCATACTTTGGAAGATACTGAACTATTTTTGAAATATATCACAATTTCAATATTATAATATTTGTGTACGTAGCCTTTCCTTTCAAGTTTTAATTATCGATTGATGTATGGGGGGACCTCTCTTAACATTGTAATCAATATTGAAAGATTTAATGAACTATTTTATTCATTATGCTTTATTATATACAAAATGGACTTTAAAATTTATAAAATTTAAATTTTGACTCCACCTTTAAACACAAATCATTGGGTATTTAATTACATTATATATATTGATTACTAGAATTAAACAAAGATTTTTTTCCAATCACGAATTACTAAAAAAATTGAATTATAAAATATGAGTTTTTAATTTCATTTTCATCGAACCGGTTCACTGGAAATACACATGGTGAAAAACAAATTCTCATTAAAATATTGAGAATATCCTTTGAACATTTTTACTTTTCTTACTAATTCAATTAAAATATTTGTGGAAAATTGAGAATAGCCACGGAATATTTTTCAATAGAAAATTTTAATGAAAAAGTAGTGATTTTTTAGTAGTATGATTGTTTTAATATTTTTGTGATCCCTTATCGAATTTATTTTAATTACACGAACTCACATTAAATTGATTATATTATAAATTAATTAGGTGATGAATCTTGAACTGATAGTTCACATTGAATTAATGATGGAGTAGTGGCAAGCACGATGGAGCTAATTAAATAAAAGCTACAAGTGAATTTTTTGTGTAGTTTTTGGGATTAGTTAATTGATTGCTTATTGATAGATTCGATTTAATTTAATATATTTTTTGTTTAATTTTTACTATTTAAAATATATTTAATTAATAATGAACCAATAAAATATCCGTTATTGATTTTCACTTTATCGATTAACGATCCTTAATAATTTATTTGGTTTTCAATTTAACTATTAAAAAAATAATCCTCTAATTTTTTCTTTCTTTCTCTTATTTTCATTTGTTTATATATTTAGCCATTGAATTTCCAAACACAATCAATATCCGTCATAGCAATAGTTATTATGATTAGGAATTCTTTTTCCCTAATTATTATTTTTATTAGTCGAGCATGGTTTAGAATCTGAATATATAAACATGGCTTGTCTAGTGCAGTTTAGATCTCCAGTATAATTTTTAGGCTATTACATAGTGGTGAATTTACTCAGCATGCTCATCATAGAATACTCACTCGAAAGACAGAGGATCTCGCAGAAATTATAACGATGGTAAATTATCCTCAAATTCCAAAAAAATAATAATTGAAATGGCTGAAATAGGTTTTTGAGCAAAGAAAAAAAAGGAATAGATAAAACATCACAATATCAACTAATTAAGGTATATATTAGAGTAGAACGGTCTACGTTACACTCAAATGTGCGATCCATTCCTAAACTTTACTAACACAAAATATACTTTGTCCAACAAACAATTCTTTAATGTTTAAATTTTTTAATTAAAATTTGTGACTCCACCCCTCATCATTAATATCAACATCACTAAATCAAAAATCCTAGATTCCTTCTTGAGTCCAATAATGCAATGAGATGATAAATCATATAAATTCATTTGCTTGGCCTTATTATTATAAATATTACTATAAGACGATAAAATGAACTACTTTTCGTGAACCCTTTCCATGCATGAATTATTATTATCACTGTTTTATTGACAAAGCACATGCGGTCATTATCCTTTACACATGTACGTACGATAAATTTTGCTTCAGTATGATAATTTATTAATCACAATAAAAAGATAAATTATATTAGATAAATTTTGCTTCATTGACCAGAATCAAAAAATTTATGAGAGAGGTCATAATATGAATAAGTAAGCGCACAAAAAAATGAAAGAGAATTTATTATTTTCTATATATACATAAAAAAAAAAAAATTTAATCATATTTAAATAGAAATAGAATCAACATTTTTACTAATAAAAGGATTTAGAATATGAAGAAGTCGAAGACAGTTCAAATAAATCCCTTTGATTACTTGATTTTGCCTATAAATCGTGTACGACTAGACAATTAACTCGACCACCCTTGTTTTTCACGTTTTCAATTTTTTTTTTATAATATGGTCCCCTCGAGGATGAATCAATAAAGACCTTTGCTAATTGTTATATAGCTATACAACAAAAAAGGAAGGAGAATGATTAAAAAAAAGGAATAAGCAATTAGTCTGCTTAAAATGACTTTTCGTGTCGTTTAATGGTTACTGAAATGCTTGAAAATTAATATATGTCATTTCATTTTTGCTTAATTTTATAATTTATGTGACATTGATAGATTTCAAGAGTCACCTAAATTTATACACATTTTTTAAAAATACTTTAAATTATTAATTATTATAATTTATAATAATTATTAAATAATATATGTTACTCCCTCTAATTTCATTTATGTGGCATTGTAGAATTTCGAGAATCATTAAAAAATTTATGCATTTTAAATATTTTTTATTATTAATTATTGTAATATCTATATTTTTGGATAATTGATAAACAATTTGTTGGGCAATACTCAACGCAATTACCACAAAGTATATCAATTCCAAAATTAATAATGTAATCAAGCAATCCTTTCTTTTGAATATCAATTTCCAACTTCCAATCAACAACAAATAAAAGTATAGGATATACATGCACATATACTTCACAAGTAATGCATTAATCCTATTGCATTAATTCTTCCTAAGAAGAATGCTCATGTCGTGGCAATTTCATCGGTCTTAGTTGATTTTATTGATTTTTTCCCAATAATTGAATACTTCTATTTTTAAATACTATATATAATATTTTTTATGTAATTTTTAAATATAAATAAATTCCCAATAATTGAATACTTCTAGTGAACTCTTTCCAATTGTTATTACTTTTTGTTGATAAGGGACTTGTGGTCACTATCCTTTAGATATGTATGCGTACTATGAATTTTGTTTTAGTGCGATAATCTACCAAGCACAGTCACATTAAATAAGCTTTGATTTAGGGATGTAGTAAAAAAAAAGGTCATAATATGAAAAAGTAAGCATACGTGAAAGTCAATAAAAATTTGATATTTATTATATATATAAAAAAATATTTTTAATTATATATAAATAAAAACGGAGTCAACATTTTAACTAATAAGATGATTCAAAATATAAAGAAGTGAAATGAACACAGAAAAATATTAAAGACAGTTCGAAATTTTAAATAAATTCTTTTAGTCCTACTTGATTCTGCCTCTAGATCGTGTACGACTACACAATCAACTCGACCACTTTTGTTTTCACGTTTTCATAATTTATAATATGGTCCCAAAATTATAATATGGTCCCCTTGAAGATGAATCAATAATAAAGATAATAAAAACCTTTCCTATCTAGCTAAACAACAAAGAAGGAAGGAGATTGATAAAGAAAAAGGAATAAGCAAGTTTGCTTTAAAATGATTTTTATTTTTTTGTCATTAGTGGTTACTAAAATGCTTGAAAATTATATAAAATTTTAGTTTAAATTTTAAATAAATCTACATTTTGATTGACAACATTATTCAATATCATTACGAAAAAATGGTGAAAATCAACTGATAAAAATCGATTGGATTTATCTTTTTTTTTTAAAAAATAAATAAATAAAAAGTGTTTGGACGAATTAATTAGGTAGATTTTTGCAACATTAATTTAATAAATAATTGACCTAATTCGCAAGTTTCTTTCGCAAAAAAATGAGTTCGAAATGTATAAATATTAAGAAGCATCAATGATCTAGTGATAAAAGAAGTATCTATCACACTAAAGACGGAGGCTCGATTTTCAGATGGTGCTTTTTATAATTGTGTAATTTGAAAACCGACCAAATCTGATTAGCATTTTTCAAAAATAATAATATGTTTTTTAAAGAACAAACCAACCAAGTGCGATTGAAAAAGTCAAACGCCATTGGTTGGTTATTGATACCGACTAAAACAATTTCTCATCGATTTTTGATGTGTATTCCACAAAAATCAAACAGTCGATTTTGCCTTTTAAAATAGTGTACATAAATTAAATTAGTGCGAGGTAACAAATACTCGATGAGAAAAAACATTTTTTGTTGCTCTTTTCATATATAATTCTATTCCGGCCAGCACAAAATACTTATAATAATTGCATGTTTAGACATGCTTAATTAAGAAAATATGGTGCTATCAAATTCTAATATTTTCCCCCAGAAATGTTGAGACATGACAAGAAAGCAGCTCTAATATATTAATTATTTTCACCATTTCAATTTTGTTGTCTAGTTTTAATTTAACACGAAAATTAAGAAATTAATTATTTTTTATGATTTTAAGCTAAAGCTAGGTTGAATATTGTATCGACTATCAATATGTCATTAATTTTATGGTATTAAATTATGTAAAAATTTAGAATCAAAGAGTTGTCAAAAAAAAGAAAAATATATTATTTTTTAAACGTACAAAAAATAACCTCTCCTATTACAATCCGTGTTGGATCGATCGATATACCAATAATCAAGTCTTCAGTCAACTGACAGAATGCATTGCATCAACCTGGGAGCATTAGCCGATATGGTACATCAATACATATTCTTATGCCCATTCCAATTTTGTTCAACTTTCTTAACTCATCCTTTTCAATCCGTATCTTGTTCGTTCTGGAAAAACGTCTTCTTATTCTATCTTTTCATAATGCGTTGTTATGTTGAGAGTCAGAAATAATCTTTCTAACCCATAAAAGTAGGAATACGATTTAGATATATCATATATATCTTTCCAGATATCACTTGTAGAATTACACTGAGTATGTTATTATTGTTGTAAATATTTGGCTAAGAACTCAAGTTGTATATTATTGAATTTTAAACTTTAAATTTCTAATCCATCTATGTTGGAATAGGGGCGGACCCACCCATGGTCAAGGGTATCAAGCGACACCCTTTCGTCGGAAAATTACATTGTATATAGAGGTTAGATTTTGATTTAATAAATATATATACAATTATTGACACATCTTAAAACAAGTTGAAGGTTTAGTCTATTAGTTAAGGGGTTGCAAAAAAATCCACGAGGTTGTGTGTTTTTGCCCTACTAGCTTTGTTATAATTTTTTTTATTACAACCATCGACATCCCTTAATGAAAATCCTAGATCCACCACGCCACTGATGGGAATAGATCACTAATACTGGACATCAAATAAAGAAGGAAAAAATAAAATCATGCCTTATGACTAGAATATTTACGTGTGTTTATCATTTTTTGATCAATTGACAGTTATATATTATTTAAAAGTCCATTATAGAATCTCATAAATTATAAATATTGAGTTCGTCTCTATATAAAGCTTCATAAAGTAAAAATTATACATCGAATAGAAAATTAAAGAAAAAAATCAGGTGTTACAACTAGAATATGTACATGTGCTTATCATTCTTTGATCAATTGGGAGTTGTGTATTATTTTAAATCGTTATAATATAGAAATCTATAAAGTTTACATTTGAACTTTATTATTATTATAAATCTCAAACTAAATGTCAGAAAATAGAATAAGAAATTAAAAAAATATATTTACATCAATCTCTGTATTGAGTGTTGATTGGTATATTTTGACCTCATCTTGCTACACTGATGTTTCCAAGAAGCACCATAGCAATAACATATAGTATATCCAAAGAGATAAACTTGTCCACATCCCCATGTGTTTATTTTTTGTTTTTATCTGACGTTCGATATTTGTATAATTAAAAATCGATAAAAATTGAGTTTCTCATGCCAAAAAATTCATATCGAGAATAATGCACATCTTAATAAAGATGATTCTATATCTAAATCAGAATTCAAAGAAGTTCACATTGGGTGTAAAATAAGGAATTTTTTTCTAGAAAAAATATTCCAAAATTTTTCGGAAAGATGATGAAGTTGAACATGCCATCTACCAAGAGTTGATCTAAGTCACAAAGTATCTCTGTTTAATTAGGCTTTATATAAATGTGCCTTTTAAAAGCTTGAAATAAAGATAAGCGAATAAATATTTAATTGTGAATTTAATAACTAAAATAGATTATAAATTTGAGAATTTATAAATTTTGAATTTTGATTCTACTTCTGATTATTGTGAATCCCTCAATTGAAGCTCGATTATTGATATCCCACTCGCCGAACTTAGGAGTGACTAGTGTATTACTCGAATATGTTACTATCGCAACAAAATCTCTCAAGTGGTCTAAAATGACACTCACTTTAGCAGTAATTGTAATAGTAATTATGAAGATATTGATTAAGCTTATAAGTTGATTAGACTAACCAATAAGCACTTCTTAATTCAATATCGTCTATCCTTTTGGTAAACATTTGTGCATATATAAAAATTACTCTTTTATTTATTCTTACATTTAACAACCTAATTAGTGATGGTAAAACTACTCACAATTGCAAATTGACTTGCTACTGATGGAATAAAATTGATTTTTGAGATGGTCACTTAATTAGTATAGTAATTATTATTTCAGAAATTTATTTATTTTATTAAAAAAAATTAGAATAAAAGAAATAGTGAAATAATACATATTAATTGAATGATTATCTCAGAAATCAACTTATTACCATTATTTGTTGATCTTCTCACTAATTACCATATTTGCAAACTACAATTTGATTGTCATATATATCATTCACGGATTCATGATTGTAATATTCCTCAATCCTAATCATTGAACTAATAATTCAACCTACCAACAAGTTATTATAATATGTTAAAAGGAAAAAAGGTACTTCATTCAACATTTTTCGGTGTTTTCCGTGTGAAAGATAATATCAAATAGTTTTGGGATTAAATTATAGTGTCACTTAATTTATTGTTTAGTTGGCAAGTCCGAAATAGCTTATCTCAGAATTGATAATTAGTATTGTGATAAGTTATTCCTCCCCTTAGGTGGTATAGTAATTTCAAAATAACTTATCCCGAGATAAAATATGTAAATCACAAAAAATCCCTTTAAACCCTTTTTATACATATTTTCACATTCATGTATATTTGTATTATTTTTAATACCACGTAAAATAACATTCACAATCTTCACTACTCTTTATTTTTACGATAATTCCTAATATTTTTCTATTAAAAAGTACACTATATAAATATATTTTTTATTTATGAATTTATTTGACTAATTCTTTTGTTTATTTATCTTTTGATTTCTCATCATTTCTCTTTTACTTTAATAAACTTAAGATGTAAGTTCTATTTTTAAGCTAAATAGAAAGAAAATTTTATACATACAATACTATCATGGAAATGCACACACACAAAAAAAAAATCTAAGTAAGATGAAAGTTCTATTTTTAGGAATGAATAATTAAAACTTACAAAGAAAATATGAAAATTAAATAAGATGAAGAATATTTCGTAAACAAATAACTTGTTCTTAAAATTTATGCAATGCATATTATTTTAAATACAACAAACCACACACTCAATAAGAAATAATTTCATCATAACTAATCTCAACATAATTATCTCATCATAACGAATTTTATCATAACTTATATACAAGCCAATCGATCATTAAAAAATCATACTCTAATTTCAGAGTCAATTAAAAACATCTTCTCAACAATATAAAATTGCATACACATTATCTTATTTCAAACTTCATTTATAAAATTTTATTGTTACAGAAAAAATCTGAGTACTCAAAAGCAGTTTGAAGAAAACGATACTTTCTATGTGTCAGTGCAAAATTGTCACTCAACTCTTTTTAGAGATAATTGATGGAGTAACAAAGAATTTCTTGGAAATATTGTATTAGACATATAGGGACATTCTAAAGTTATTTGAGTGGTCTAGAGAGGGCTTATGTACTACTTGTTGGATACATGTTTTTTTCTTGTGGATCTTACTATATGCTTAATTATAATAATACAAAAGAACTTGGTGATGAATCATAAAAAAATAAAAAATTGAGTTTGAAGATATAGTATTCGTTGAAATTCATTGATTTGATTAATTTAAATCTGCATCACATAAGATTCATTAAGGAGAAAATACTCCTTATCAAAAACTTGAGATTTCTAATTAATGATCTTGAATTTCGGTACTCAATAATCACTCTTGAATGACCCATAACAAAGCACAAAATTTCACTATGAATATGCAAAATTTAGTATGTAAGTTAGTTTTCTTTTTAATCTTTCAATACAATATAGTAATGGAGGGAATATATGGGGAATAAATAACTCATATATACCAAAAGTAGAAGAAGAAATAGCTCAAAGTTATTAATTTGTCATAATACATAAATATACTTTTTAACTCGATTTGAGATGATATTTATGTCTTTTAATTTTTGGTGTGCATAAGTAGACACTTAAACTTGTATAAAGTTGAACAGGTAGACACATGTGCCCCACGCGAGCAATTCGTGTGAGATACACTCAAATGGATTTGTATGTCTATGTAGAATGTGTATGTCTACTTGTTCATATCTTTATAGAAGTTTGATTTAATCGTCTATAATTTATATTTATGTAGATCCAAAATTATAAGACATAAATATCAGTTAAGATCAAATTTAAACGACACATTTATAAATTATGTATTCTAATTTATAGAGCTATAATATCATGTCATGTCATCTCTTCTTCACCCTCTCACACACATCAAAAAGGAAAAAACCTTGCAGAATAAAATGACCCACACAAAAGAATTATTGGATTGATAAATTCAGCAGTATCTTCTTCATCTTTTTTTTATATATAAAAAGTAAATGTTACATTTCTTGCATTGTTATAATATGATTATTACTTTTCTTGCATTGTAATTATATGATTAGTACTTGAGTTACATCTTTCAACTTAATCCCTTATACAAACCAATAACTACATACAATATCAGTGTAATTTTATAAGTGTGGTTTGGAAAAGGTTAGTGTATACATTGACATTATCACTTATCAAAAAATAAATAAATGCGGAGACATGATTAGGAGTTTGGGAGTTCTAAATTTTAGGACAGAAAAAAATATTGCAAAACATGCTTCCTTTTTTTGGGATTCAACCCACAACATTAGTGTGAAAAACATTTTCGATGTACGTCTCTTCCTTACCATTGAGCTGTCAGACAATATTATTAGGGGGTTCACAAGTTACTATACATATATTTATTTAATTTTCTAATACAAATATAGGATCTACGAAAAGTTAGTGGATTCGTTCAAACCCATGAACCTTCACCTAACTCCGCCCCTAACTACCATGGAAGATAGAGACATTGTTTCCATTCATAGACCCCCAACTCAAGAAAAAACATAACGAAAGCAATAAATGGCAATAGACCTTTATATAGTTAAGTCCAATTATCCGAACTCCACATATAACGAAAGTTTAATGTATCAGACTCTCGTTTAAGCAATAAAGGGCAAAGAGAGGGTTTAACAAGTTCTTTCTTAGCAAATAAATGGCTCGAGCCCCCTTTGGAAACATAAAAGCAAGTTGATAGTTATAGTAAACTAGTCCTGGACACGTGCTTTGCACGTGAGTTTGTCAAAATCACATTTTAATCAGTATCACAAGCTATTCAAAAATAAAATAATTTAAAATAGATGAACAATCAATGTATTCAAATAACTTCTTTATTGTAAGTCAAATGATTACACATTTGATGAACCTGCAAAATTTAGTTTGGTAACTAAAATAATGAGTTACATTTTTATGTTATTAGGTCCAAACATATGATATATTAGTATGTGCAAAAATGAATAACAAAAATGATTAATGTTCTCATTTAAATGCACAATAAGAATATTTCCACATATACCTTAAATTGATATCTATACTTCAAGTCTAACACCCATACAATTCTAAATGCTTCATGGAAGAAAAATTCTATAATGGAGAAAGAAAGTAAGAACAAAAAGTTGAGGATATTGCAAAGAAAGTCCTCATGTCCTGGAAAGAAAACTTTGTTATTGTTAGAGACAATATATCAACATATCAACATAAGACTGTTCACTGTTTAATACTACACAAGTATTAAATTTACTCTCTTTTTTTTCGCTGCCATTTTTTCTTCTTGATTACCAATTTTCAGCATTTTTTTGGTTATCCTCACTTGCAACTTCTAACTCTCTTATCTTCTCATGTTGAAATGTGCAATTTTCTTAATTCGATTTTCTATTGTGACCTTCCATCTTTGTAAGTTGGTTCATAAATAGCCTTAGAAAATGACCTTTTAAATTCAACTTTTAATTCTGAAATTAATTTCTACATTAAAGTGATGAATGACTTTCCATATCATAACTTTTCAAATTCTTCCATTATGAGATTTATGATTATGATTAAAAGCAATATCAATTTACTCATTTATCAAGAAAATGATATTTTAATTATTAAAGGGCTTAAGGACTTCAAATTCTACCATTATGTAATTAAAATATTTATATTTAATCAAATTTTAATTTAGTAGAGGGACAAAATAGTAATTCAATTTTTCACTTTGAAGCTTCCCACTTATAATAATATATGATACAATTAAGAACCAAGAACTGACTAGCAACAGAAATTTCTGAGAAGAAGAGGAGGTAACACAATTACTCAAAAAAAAAAAAAAAAAAATGCCACTAGCAAATATTACAACAACGATAAATTCAGTGTAATTTCATATATGTGAAAATATAAAATAAATAATTCTAAAGAGATTAAGCTTTCTGTATTTGTGGTTGTATATATTTGTTTTTGATTGTTACTTAAATTTCATTATCATATCGTTAAATATATCATTATCAACAACAACATACTCAGTGAAATCCCACAAATGGGGTCTAAAGATAGTCATGCGTACACAGACCTTACCACTACATCGTTAGGTAATAAAGAAAACTTTCATTTTGTGTAACGATAGATTTTGTGTGATCCCGTTGTTATCTTAATTTTTTCTTTACTTATTATTTAATAATCCTATTGTATCTTTTACCCTACTTTTTTTGTACTATATTTTTCTTGTTAATTTATCCTTCAAATTGTTGATGTGTGATATTATGTATCGACAAAAATATACTAATATATTTTATTCAAATATTATATATATTAAAATAACATAGTACTATATAATACAATACATTATTAAAATATGTAACAATCATCCGATCCAAATAGAATGTTAGTTATCACAAATAATTGATATACTTAAAGTTATAATATAATTTAATTCATTTAGTTTCGCTATTACTATCAAAATGACTCTGTGGCCCAATGGATAAGGCGCTGGTCTACGAAATCAGAGATTCTGGGTTTGATCCCCAGCAGAGTCGTATTTAATGCTTTTTAAGTTAGGTTTTCTTATGATATTTTCTGTACTTCGAATTATTATTTTTGAGAGTAACAATTCATGTTTGTTAATTGATTTGAAAATACTTCAACCAATATTATATCAATCGGTGTTTTAAAAGATGTTGTTGGGACTTGCCTCGGAGCGGGGTTCTAGCAAAACATCTTGAGATTCAAGTGTGCGGCTTAGTTCTGTAAAACTTATGTCCTAAGCACACAAATTATGTGTTAAATTCTTTAATTAACATTATTGACCCTCATAATTCTTGAATAAATTAATGATACTTAATAATTTTTTAATCTATAGAAATAAGAAGATTGAGAATAACTCAAATAACAAGTTGTAGTATTGTATATTTACTATTTGGTAACACCGTGAGGGTGATCATATATTACGTAACATTTCTTTTAAAAATACATAGCAAAAAATTTTACTTTTTCACTTATCATTGGTCTTCATGTTTTTGTAATATGCCTCAAAATTATCATATTTTATTTAGCTATTTGAAAATAATTTTATTTTTATACATGATGAAGTGATGTCTTTATTATAATACTAGTAAGTATTATTTACTTATTGATTTTTTTAGGGGAGGTACATTGTATAGTATGATAATAATATATTTTTAGAAAAGTTATTGTTCTCAAATGTTTTACGATAAGCAAGAGGACATCAAAATGAAAGAAAATACGATAATTGAGAAAGACCCTCCTCGCCTTCTTGAAGTTTTTTATAGAGTACTTGTCAATGGTAGTGACGATGAAGCTAATGCCACACAATCGCGTAATTATGATTTCATCTTTGATTATTTTCAAGATTGTTGGAGAAAAAATCATGTACGACACAAATTAGGATTGCTCACAACCGTGTTTCGTTTCGTCATGAATTTGAAATCAAAAGGGATTCATTTTAGGTCTAGTGGAATTGATTCATCAAGAGGTATGAGATTTACATGTCACTATTACTATGCAAAACTAAAACTCCCATGTTGGTATGTTTCAACATACACTACACTACATGATATATAGCTTATGAAAAAATATACTAATTGTTCACAACAGAGACTAAATCTAACCCTTCACAATGGGCTTTTTCATTATTTTCAGCATAGACTTATCATGCTTGTTTGTGGGGACTGCTGGAAAATTTAAAAGTCTTACTTTAAATTTGAGCAATGGTGGTTAGGTGCGGAGGGTTTTAAAGATAAGGTGCAAATTTGTTGGGCTTATTTTCAGGTCAGTACTCTAAACTGAAGCTTTTAAAAGACAAATTGAAGGAGTGACGTAGGGTAAATAATGGCAGCAGGAGGAAAAAGGACGAAATCTCAATGCTATTGAGGACGAACTAGTCCAATTATTTATGAAACTTGAGGAGGTGGCTAGAAATGAGGAGATAGCATGGAGGTATGAATTGTTAACATAATTATATTAGTAATAAGTTGACAATTAGAACCATAGAATTTGACGCAAGAAGTTGATGACTTGGTATACCCCATTTTAATATGCTTGTAGTAATGCTTAAAACTAAAATTCATTGGCTATTAGAGCATGAATGTGTGGATACTAGATTGAGAAAGGAGGTGTTCGACATTATGTGCAAGCTAGATATAGAGAAGGATTACTAAAATTAGTAGATCGATCTTTTAGGATTATTGTAATTAGTATCTTATTTTAGCTTGTTACTACCTTTTTGAAAGTCTCCAGCATACCTTAATGCTGAGGAATACTACGAGTTTTTTTAAAAAAAGGTTGGATTCAGTCTTTGTAGTGAACAATTAGTATATTTTTTCACATAATATCATAGAGGTTGGGGTGGGGGTTGAGAGAGTAGAAGAGGGAAAAATGGGTGGTGGATCTTGGATAAATATGAAGGCATTTGATTGGAATACATGGGGCTGATTATAAGGTGGCCGATTAGCTGGGACAACAATGTGAAGTATACGCGTCTTGCAGAGGTGAAAAGTGGACAAAATTGGGTGCATGAGAAAGATCAACTTTGGTGGAACTCATTTCAAGCATGGGGCATCCGAGTATATTGAGAGGTATGCGCCAATGGCCTCTTTTGTCTTTCACATTCCACCTTGCAGCTCTTTAAGCACTCATGATATTCATCTATTTGTTCTTCGGAGGATCCAACACGCACATGGTGATATTTTTGAAGAGTCGGAGCAACATAGCATGAGAATTCTGCCGTTTATGATTGATCCGGGCCGACCTTATAGGCACTTTTCATGACTGGTAGGGTGTTATGAATTAGTCATACCTTACAAAGTTCTTCTCCCTCACTATATATAAAGGCCATGAAGAAGGTTACCTTGTTTGCTTGAAGATATCAATCATGCTGGAATTTCGTTCAGAGTTTGATGCTTGTAAGACTATAAAATGTCAATCGTTTATGTCCCTCACATTAGATTCTCTTTGATATGCAAATTCTAAAATCTAAAAGATCTACTAAGCTATTTACATCTCCAAGCAAAAAGGTTTAGTAAATATCTAGACTTAAATATGTGTATGAGAATAATTAGAAGTTCCTTCAAAACATCTACACTAATTCAAGCCGATAATATTTGGATGAAATCGACTGATCCTCCATCATTCACACACTGAAAACACAATGTTCCTTTGAAAGCTATGTATGTTGCTAACACTCTTTTAAAATATCGATGGTTACATGTGGATCCTCTACGAGTAGAATTTTAAAAAAACATTCAATAAAGTAAAGAAATAAAATATTTTGGGAGAAGAGGGAAGAGAAACAAAAATAAAAGGCTAAAAGTAATTAAATTTTAAATTTTTTCCGCACATAGAACATTTCGTCGCCGGTGATTTTCCCGTCGTGATTGTAGTCGGAGAAATCAAACTCATATCTCATCTCACCTGCATCTTCAGCCACCGGCGACGGCGGCAGCTGCTCAAGCGCCGAGCTGATAGTTTCAAAATTCTCTAGACTAATACATCCATCTCCGTTTTTATCCAATTCATCAAGCAACAATACCAGTTCCTCTTCACTCGGAGGCGATTTACAGCAGCAAACCTCAAATTTGAACTGAAAATGCTCAGAAGAACCACACTGCACTTTACTTCCAAGATTACACTTTTCTCACTTCCAAAACTCCACCTTTCAACCCTTTCTTCTTCATCTTCACCCTTTTACCAAAACCCCACAAAAATCCTTTCTCAATCAGATATCAAGAACTTCGTCTTCTCTCAGTATCACCATGGCAAGTTTCACAACCTCCTCCAAAACGTTGTCGCTTTACCCTCTTTCCTCCTCACAGCTTGCCACAATCTCAAACCAAATGACAAGAATACCCTCACTCTTGATTCTATCACAACTCATTTTTTCTCACTTGAAGAACTCTCCTTTCAACTCTCTACAAACCAATTTGATGTCAAGGTTTGCGGCATTACCATCCCTCCATCTTCAGTTAAAGGTAAACCACTTGTGCTTCCTAATTTGAAGCTTAAAGTAGTTATTGAAGCTATAAGAATGGTTCTTGAATCTATATATGATGATAGATTTGTGACATTTTGTTATGGTGGACGTGTTAATATGGGAAGACATACCGCTATTCGTTACCTTAAGAACTCTGTTGAGAACCCCAGTTGGTGGTTTACTGTTTGTTTGAATACTGCAAAGTTTGAAAATAAGCATGTTGATAGGTTGTGTAGGGTTATGGAAGAGAAAATTAGTGATGAGGCATTGATTGGCTTGATAAAAGTGTTATTTGAGTCTGAAATAGTGAGTATTCAATTGGGTGGTTGTTGTTTAGGTAGAGGGTTTCCTCAAGAATGTGGGTTGAGTTCAATTTTGATTAACATTTACTTTAATAGTTTCGATAAGGAGATTCAAGAACTAAGGCTTAAAACGAGTCGGGAGAATCCGAGAGTTGATGCTAATGACCTAACTGAGGGATATCAGAGGAATGCTTTCTATAAGCCGTTGAAGATATATGCAGTTAGGTATTTGGATGAGATATTGGTTATCACGTCGGGGACAAAGATGATGACTTTGGATTTGAAGAGTAGGCTTGTGCAGATTCTTGAGAGAGATATGGAATTTGGTATTGATAAGGTTAAGACTGTTATTCATAGTGCTACTTCTGAGAAGATAGAATTTTTGGGGATGGAGCTTCAGGCAGTTAAGCCATCTGTCTTGCACCCACCAATGTCACAAAAGGCGATTAGGGCGAGGAAGAAGTATCTACGGCAGAAAGAAGTTAGAGCTTTGGAGCTGAGAAATACTAAAGAGAGTAATAGGAAGAAATTGGGAATGAAGATATTCAGTCATGTATTTAAGAAAATGAAGCGGGCCAATGGTTTCAAAACTGATTTCCAGATTGAGAGCGAAGTCAACCAAATCTTTGATTCTTGGGCTGAAGAGGTAATGCAAGACTTTTTGGAATCTGTCGATGATCGTTGGGAATGGCACCGGATGCTCTCAGCTGGTGACTTCCTTTCTTTGAAAAGGATCAGAGATCAACTGCCCCTTGAACTCGTAGATGCTTATGACAACTTTCAAGAGCAAGTTGACAGGTACTTAAATCCCATCAAAGCAAAAAGGATGTTAGAGGAACAAGTAAAGATAGCAGAGGAAGAAGAGGAGCGGAAATACTCTGATCAAACGGTGGCAGATCTGACAAAGTTATGCATAAAAGTTGAGGCGCCCTTAGAAATTGTTAAGAAGGCAGTCAAACTGATTGGATTTACAAATCATATGGGCCGTCCTAGGCCGATTAGTTTACTTATGGTTCTTGAAGATGCTGATATCATCAAGTGGTATGCTGGTATTGGGAGAAGGTGGCTTGATTTCTTTTGCTGCTGCCACAACTTCAGAAAGTTGAAGATTATAGTATCTTATCATTTAAGATTCTCGTGCATCTTGACTTTAGCAGAGAAGCATGAGTCCTCAAAGAAGGAAGCAATCAGACATTACACCAAGGATCTGAAAGTTTCTGATGTTGATGGGGTCGAAGAAATGAATTTTCCCACAGAAAGGGAAGTCAAAATGATGGGAGAGAATGATCTCATTGATCCTAATCCCGTGGATGGTTCTCTGGGGATGACATTGATTAGATTAGCTTCTGATGAGCCCTCTTACTGTTGTGCTGCTCATTTTTGTGACAGAAGAGATACTATTGTCTACCGAATTAGGTTACTTCAGAATCTTCTTAATTTGGATCTTTTTGATCGAAGTAAGTGGGTTCCAGGAATGGGTGCTATACATGAGAATTTGAATAAGAGATGCATCCCTTTATGCTCTGACCATATTAGTGAATTGTACTTAGGTAGACTAACTTTGCAAGACACTGATTGTGCCTCTCTTTTGCATGTGGATTAGTTGATGTCCGACACTATTGTCGGAGTGACATCAAGACTGCTGTAAATTTCTAAGAAACATACCCGGTGTACTCAACCACAGCTTGTATATCCATCTTTGAGATGTGGTCTTTTTGTTGCGAGAGCCATCCTGCTTATTGAGAAAAGCTGAAGAGTTTTCCAGAATCTGTAGTGGAAGCAATAATCCTTTTGATTGGATTACTGTTGGAGGTTATGCCACATGCATAAAAGATGTCTGTGAAGACACAATTTGGCCTCCCTGTACCACCAATCATGGCTATCTAGAAATAGCTGATATGAAGACTATGAGAGTATGCTTTCTGAAAGGTCAGTAACTGCATCGGGATTAATTGGTCTGTCACCTGCATTTCTCATCTGGGCTTTCAGCTTCCCCCTTGCTTTCTTTTGTAAGTGTTGCATATCAGATATTGCTTTTCTCATCTATTTGATTGATAGGTTATAATATTGTACATTTATCATGAACTAGGGCCCTTATTTTGTGAGTTAAACTTGAAATATTTTCGGTCTGTTCCTATGAAAGACCTGCATGTTCTTCTCCTCTAAAATCCAAGGAATATACGGAATTGAAGTTCTCTAGTAAGCTGAACCTTGACTATTTTGACCATTTTTTACATCTGTACTGGCCAGTGGAAATGGAGTAGAAGAATTGTTGTGGAAGGTGATCTTTGACAATCTTTCCACCACTTTAAGTGCAACTCAAGCATTTATGTTATCAGAAACGCACAAATAAGTACTGTTGTATTTGAACATGCATGAGAAAATACCACTGTCTAGAGTGGCTACAGATAACTTAATTTTACTTTCTATTTATAAATCAAAAGGTTTCATTTATATATATTAAATTAATGAAAAAGGAAAAGTTTCTCTATTTTAGTTTGGCAAGTTCTTCATAAACAAGGTACAATATTTTCGGAATTTAATGATCAATCTCATGTGCAGGAGTGCACCATTGTTGTGTCTAAGCTCTTGGCGCCTGATATGTTTAAGAAATCCTCAATGCAAGAAGTAAGAAGTATTGTTGATGAAAGATCAGTCATGAATACTTTCTCAAGTCAAGAAGTAATAGAAACATCTCATCATTCCATCAACTTCCTGTTGAGTGGTTGCTCGAGAGATCAAAGTACCGAACAGCTTATCGAGTGTCAGCAGTATTGCCATGTTCCATTTTGAGTAAAAGCATCCCGTACACCAGTGCCAATTGAACGGGTAGGTCTCCTCATTATAATGTCTCATCATCTGAAACTGTTGATACCAAAGTTTAATTCCTTGTTAGTTTGATCAGTAACACTCGGCAGAAAATATCATGTCATCAAATCCTTATTAACCTACATGCTTCTTCTTGCTGTTTATAGACTTTGTCGTCATAAGGTTCTACTCAAGTAGGGTTGTTTTTGCATTGTCTGGATGCTCATGAATAAATGTCTTCTTAAAGAAAAAGAAAGAAAGAAAGAAAGAAAATGATTGCAGAGCTTATCCGACTGCTGGTCATCTCCTCCTATTAGTTGACTTCTTTCTTGCTTTAAGTTTAAGCAATACTTAAAACCTAACGGAAGTAACTATCAGGAGTATCTGCCTTGAAGTATTCCTGTAGTATGATTTTCTAACTTAGATGTTTGGTGCTTTTGTAGGTGAGAGTTCTGGATCATATTCTTATTCGAAGTACAAAGTTGTGAAACCAGCAAGGATAGTTCGATTAGACATTTCAGCAGCATGAGAAGTTGGCCGTGCAAAACTTAAGAAAGAAGCGAAAATTGGTAAGCCAAGGAGATAACACAACGTCTAACATTGAATTGCGTGGATAAGTTTGTCATAACTTATCATCTGTCGTTCTATGACTTCTCTTTTCCATCACGTAAAAGCTGTATTGCTGAGTCTTAAGATTGTATGCCCATTCTATATCTGATGTCAGTGCAATTTACACTGCTTGATAATTTATGAGAAGTTGAAGATATACTCATTCACTGTACTACTTAAAAATCAATGTATAAAAGCATTGCATGTTTGATTTTTCCTCCAGAGTTCTACTTTGTGTGACCAAATGTTCAAGTTTTTTAGATGGTGGAAACTTCACTCTCTTGGAGTTTTTGCATGTCTGCACTTCTTTTTCCATGAAACTTAGCAATCATTTCTAACTTTTGAAAAGCGAGGTTTATGTATTGCTTACTTCCTTGGAAGGAAAAAAAACCATAAGTGTTAGAAAAATAAGTGTCGAGAATAACATCGTACATGAAATGTACTATTTTGCCGTTTAGTGTTGAACCTATGCCGACCAATAAGTTGTCCAATAACAATGTCTCATTGCGAGGTTTTATGTGACGTTGAGTTCATTTCTCATGCCTAATGACATGTCAAGGGCCCAATAGCAATGTCGATATCGTAAGGTTTTTTGGGATGTCGGGTGCGATCCTAAAGCCAAGTGACATATCGAGAGGCATACAGATCTACATAGGCAGCACAAGCGTCCTGGGAGACATCAGCCAAGGCCTGCACGCATGGAATAGGAGATGTCGGCCGAGGCCAGACGACATCAGCCAAGGTCTGCACGCATCGGACAGGCAATGTTGGACGAGGCTAGGCGGCATCAGTCGAGGTCTGCGCGCATCAGACTCTTGTTTTAGCTCATGAATGATAGCTTCTATTACTACTCAAAAACTCTTGTTTCTATTGTAAAAAAACATAATCAAACACCTTAATTTTAAAAAAAAATAAGCATTGTCTGCATAAAATAAATATTTTTGACTTTTCAGAACCGGAACGTACATTCCCCCTAAGTTTCCCATTCAAAATTGTGCTAGTTGGGTTTAGGGCCAAGAGTAATTCGTTTAAGGAATTCATAGTATTTGTCTAAATCAACTCCAATAATGTAAAGAAACTAAAATTTTAAAAGAAAACATGTAATTTATTGCTGAGAAAATTATGTGTATTATATATTTCATGTTATTATTCTATGTCTTTAGCCCCCACTACATATTATATCTCTAAAAATCGAAAATTTACGTGTATTATACATATAATAAGCTAATTACTGATGATTTACTTGGACATTTCTAATACAAAAAACTACTCTAGGGAAGTAACTAAATATAAGGACAATGGAGGAAAATATATATATTGAAGAAAGTAAAGGTAGTGAGTTTTTAGGAGAAAAGGCCCAAAATACTCCTTCATCTTTGGATTAAGACTCAAAGTCATCCTTGAGTTTTCACATGGAGTATTAATAGTCCCTTATGTTTGCAATATTGGTGCACTTTTGGTCCTCCTCCAAAAGCTCTTCCCCTTGTTTTGTTTAGTAGAAATCGTATTGCAGATAAAGTCGAAATGTTCATCACGATGATCTCACGTGCAATAGTACAAATTTTTCTTTTCTTGCAACGTCATATGTTAAGATGTTCTTAGCTTAGCTGCAGTAATATTTCCACTTAGCAGAACAAGGTGTTCTTCTTCTCACCTTCTCTCACATAGAGTTATTATTTCTACTAAATATATATTAAAAAAAACGATTGGACATTCCTTACATAAAATTATAGACAAAATAAATGTTAAAAAATAGGCAAAAACTTAGGGGAGGACCAAAAGTGCATCAATATTGCAAACATGAGGGACTATTAGTGCTCTATGTAAAAACTCAAGGATGACTTTGAGTCTTAACTCAAAGATGATGGACTATTTTGGGCCTTTTAATTTGTTTTGATTTTTGTGGCTACTTGAGTCAATGGGGTTCAAGAGTCATTGGACTCACCAACAAAGATTGCAGTAGGATGAATAAAATCGCTTCAAATATAACCAAAGGTCTCCAGTTGAAATCTTAGGTATGAAAAAAGATTTTGTTAGAAAACACTTGCCGTCTTTATAGATATTGGGCGTTATACGATGCGAATTCAAACTAATCGGGATCCAATACAAAAATCAAATTTTAGATGAGAAACCAAAAGAAGAAAAAAGAAGGAATTATTAGGGATGTCAAATGGGCGGGTTGAGTTGAAATTGAAGATATTAAAATGGGTTGAAATAGAAATCGGGTTGGGTCTTGACCCGCCCAAGTTTAGTTTGGGCTCCAATGGGTTGGGTTCAAATGGGCTAAAAAACGGGTTGGGTCTTGACCTGTCCAATTTGACCCGATTAATCTCAATAATTTTAACATAATGATATTTAACTTTTATAATTACAATGTGAATTTCAGCTCAAGATTTTTTTTATTAAAAGTAACAAATGGATAGATAAATTCTAAAAGATGTTAAATAGATAATAATTTATACCTTTAATATAGGAACATATCTTAGTAAAGAGTTTTAAAACGGATTGAAATTGGAGATTGAATTGGGCTCAATAGAAGATTCTCTTAAAATGGGTTAGGCTTGAATGAGTTGAGATTGAACCCAATTCCAATTATCTTGAGCCCAACCCTTAAAATTCTGGGCGAGTTACCTATGTTTGGGTTCATTTTTGACACCCCTAGGAATTATCGTTGGAATCACTGATAAAGGTTGTGGTAGGATAGATAGGATCGCTCCAATTTGAACCAGAGGTCTCGAGCTAAAAGCTTGGGTATAAAGAATGTCCAGTTAGAAAATACATTCCCTCTCCTTAGATAGGCCTATTACACGATGCGAATTCAAATTAGCCGAGACTTAATATGAAAACCAAAAACAAACTAAAAAGTAATCATCAGGGGAATCTTGGTCTATTATATGTTAAGTATTATATAATGTTTTCCGATTTTAAATGTCAAGATGACTCCGTGGCCCAATGGATAAGGCGCTGGTCTACGAAACCAGAGATTCTGGGTTCGATCCCCAGCGGAGTCGATTATGTAATATTTTTTTTAAGTCAAATTTTCTTCTTTAATTTCAAATTGATTTAGTGAATCATAAAAAAACAATAATTGAGTTTGAAGATATAGTATTCGTTGAAATCCATTGATCAGATTAATTTAAATCTTCATTACATAAAATTCATTAGGGAGAAAATACTCCTTACAAAAAACTTGAGATTTCTAATTAATGTTATTGAATTTTAGTACTCAGTAATCGTGATTGGCAACATGCGTTCATCATCTTCAATTAGTGTTTTTATGAAGTTTTTTTTTTTTTCAAGTTTATCAATGGCTATAAACGATTCTTACAATAAGAGGATTACTCAAAATATGCACAGATTCATTGCATATAAATATATACATGAAATTATGAAACCACATTACATTGTGAAAGCACATATACTTTTAATGTGTTTAAGTTGCAAAAGATCTTTGTCAACTAGAAATATATCACTTTTAATGCACATGTATTTGAGATACACTGATCACTCAAATCAAATACTTGTATTCAGAACTAATCTCGAACAATTTATGTAATTATTGAAACTATCATTTCATTGATTAATTAACACTTGTAGTAAATGTTTTATGATTTTTTCTCTAAATTTTATGAAATAAGTTAAAAGGACACCTTAAACATGATATTTTCACATATGGTCATTCATTTTTCGTGCACTAACATTATTAAACTATTGTTTGAAACGAAAAAGTAGTTTACTTTACTTGAGTATCTATAAAGTTCTAGTGGCTCAACTAAATTTTGTAACACAAAACTCATTCAAGATATAATATTTCATTCACCATGTGACATCTCTAAGCTTGTTAAATTAAACTATATGTTCCTAATGAAGGAATTAATAATATATTTCCAGCAAATGCTTTTTGACTGATGCATTATGTGTAGTCTTTATATATCTTTTACATGAACAATGTGCAACTTATTATATTTTCATCACTCTTTATGGATTTGACTAATGCAACACTCAAGCTTGACAAATTTGTCTTGGTGTATACAAACTGTCTTAAACACACAACACAACTTTCTTAATTGATTTCCACTACTGAACTTTCATTGTAGAGATGGGAAATAATATTGAAAAACTCACTGTTTATGTTATATGTTTGCCTTTTTCAACTTGGTTTCACTTCATGTTTGCCTCATTTGTGTCCCAAAGATCAAGCGCTTGCTCTTCTAGAATTCAAGAAGATGTTCACCATCAACTCTATTGCTTCTACTTTAGAGAAATGTAAAGGTCTTTCTCCAAAGACACTTTCATGGAATACGAGTGTGGATTGTTGCTCATGGGATGGAGTTCATTGTGATGAGACGACAAGCAAAGTAATTGAGCTTGACCTCAAATGCAGCCAACTTCAAAGCAGTACTACAAATAAGATATACAGGAAAAAGAGGGTGGGGGGAAGGTGTGCCTTAAATTTATTCATGTCTAACTAATCAACATCCTTCTAGCTTGAAACGAGCTACCCAATTCACCAGATAGCTTAGTTTTATAAGCCCTTCTCAAACCAAATCAATATCTTAAAAGCACGGAAGATATACTTAGGAACCTAAATATGACGAACTTAATGACACAAACAATTTTGCTTCTAAAATTGGTAATTCTAGTAACACAGATAAAAATTCTGAAAAGGTCACGAATGATTTCCTTCTAAAATCTTGGACATGATAATATGTATAGACGGTTTGACATCATGCACCTTTTCATTTATTTGATAAGCAAAGAACTCCAGACAAGTAAATTAATACTAGAAGGCTCAATAATCAACCAAAAACTTCATATGTGAAATTCATACCCCCCC
>JAJOOR010009131.1:0-38402 GCA_036250505.1 Solanum acaule
CCCCCCCCCCCCCCCCCCCCCCCCCCCCCACACACAAAAAAAAAAAATGCAATCGCCAATTATCCTATTAAGCAGGAAGAAAGATAACGGAATGGTGCATATAACATGTTCCGATTTAAGACTTCTTATAAATTACCTGGATGGATTGAGCAATCTGAGTGACAAAAGCAGTAGGAAATTTCAAATCCTTCACAGTTCTCCTCGCAAACACCACCACCTCTGAGTCAGGATCTGTAATTAAGAAGTTCAAAGAGGGGCAGCAGCTTGGTCAGTTCAAGGTGATATTAAGTAAACTACAATTTTTCCTTCTCTAAAAGTGATCAACAGAACCATTCACTATAAAGACAATATATCTATGGCTTTGTATACGAAGCATCACATCGGAAAAAGCAATTTAGTACAAAAGTTATCAAATATCAGAGTTTGCAGAGGTTTCAAGCTATTTTTTGCCAGAACATAAGCCCTATAACATTACTCTTGGTTTTTCAAGATAGCACTCAGCAAAGGTCATCAGTTATAAAGCCATTTTCAAGGATCAAGCACCCTAGGTCCAATTTTTAACACACCAGAGCATCCCTTAGGTTGCTAAATTTTCCTGTGAAGTCTTCAGAGCACTGTAAAGTCACCTGGAAGTAGTTATTAGTGTCTAAATTTTTTTAAAAAAAAACCATGGACTCGAATTCCATTGTTCGCCAGCTATTTTCCAGATATTGCCTTTAATATCATAGCACCTCCCAAATGAAAAAGTCACTAGTTTTTTATCCCTTACCTAGAACTAGCATGTTTACCCAACTTGTTCACAAAATTTGCTCCTTAATTATTTCTTATCATTGTTATCAGAAACCAAAATTTTCATTTGGACAGTACAAGTGAGCTGTGGTAACATTCAGCATTTAGAATAAAAGATTTGAACCTTGATCGGGAACTAACTAAAAGCATCAAATAATGGTTACAAGAAAACAGCTAGCTGCTTAGTAGGGTACAATTCAGGAGCATGAAATCATTTGCTGTATTATATAAATGTTAAAAACCAAATAGATAAAATCTTACCACTTGCGTTCCAAGTAAAAGCATCTTTAAATCTTTTTCCATCAATTTCGATGTCGAGACGGATAGGTACAAGATTCTCGACTGTTGGCCTGTAATATAGATATAACTTTTGTTAAACATTAGGAACAAAACATTTCTTATACCATCAGATATATGTATGTATATTAAAATTGAAAAGAAGAGAAAGATGAACAAGACGATTACAGTCTGAACTTCACTGGGTTCTTTAGTGAACCCGATGCCGAAGGGGGTTTCATCATTGCTTCTTTCAATCTGAAAACAAAAGCATAATCCGCAAGAAAGGAATCTAGCTAAGATTTTCTTCTACACAACAATTGCAACTAATAAACTTAGATAATGTAATTACAACATTCAAATTGAGAATTAATATAGCAAATAGTAATGCATCTTAACTTGTTGTGAGCAAATTCACAGTTATTATTTTGACACTTCACATTGCGAAAAGGATTTAGGGCTTTCTGTCTACTGAATACAAGCATCAGATATAGAATACGATGTCGGCGGGAGGAAATTGCTGAGGACGTCGCCGGAGAAAAACATAATGAAACTACCATTTGAAATTGGTTTTCCCGTTTAGAAATTTGGATGTATTATTAAATCAAATATTTATAAACTGCATTATTTAAATCTCATAGTTTTAAATTAAATTAAAAACATATTTAATGTATCAAAATATACTTTTATTTTATATGCTTAAACATGCCGTCCAAAAAGTCAAAATTAAGGAGTTGATAAAAAGAGATAGGTGCATGCTTTTCTAAACGGATAATCAAAAGAAAATGGATAAACAAACTGAAATGGAAAAGACATGCTTTAAGTGATTTAGTTATCTACATAATAAATAAGTTTATTTTTTTTAACATGGGAGGGGTTGTTTGGTAGTTAGTTTGAAGGTGAGTTATGCAAATTTTAATTGTTTTGCTACTTATACCATGTTTGATGGTTGGTTAAGAGATAAATTGTTCATGTATAATACCTAATAAACGTGTAAATTATGAGGGAATTTATGTATTTATTTTATACAAAAGAGAATATGAAATAACTAATACATGAATAATAATTCTATACATCATTAATATCTATATAAAATAATACATAAATTTTCTCATAATTAATACTCTAAATTTTTATGTAATGACCCAGAAGGTCATTTTTGGATTTTTCATAAAATTATCATTATACCACTCCCGATATTGATCTCGAGTCATTTCTGAATGGATTTTGAAATTGGTTTTAAGTTTTGAGTGAAAATTTGTGAATTATGAAAATATTAGAGTTCTAAAAGGCTAAGTTGTTAAAAAGTGGTTTTTGGTGTCTTTTGGAGTTTCGAGTCTCGGAATATAGTTTTGTCGATTCCATTAGTTCTAAAATGTGTAAATTGGTTTCAAGAGAGTTATTGGTTTCATATTCAGAGTCTTTTCGTGGATCTGAGGTCCTAAGTTGGAAATTTGTGAAATTTTAGCCTTTGATTTGACTTTGGTCTATATTCGGGGTTTGGATGCTCGGATCAGATTTTCGATAGTTTTGTTGGATTCAAGGGATGATTTTAGGCGTAGGAAAGGTCCTGAGCTTGATTTGGCTTTGAGTGTTACCAATGAAGGGTTTGATGAGGTTTGGGAAGAAGGGCATGCTTAGCCCTAGATTCAACGACCCTTTTGAGATTTTGAGTCGAGTGGGAAATGTGGCTTATAAGTTTGTCTTTCCACCTAGCTTGTCAGTTGTGCATCATATGTTTCATATCTCCATGCTTTGAGAGTATGTGCCAGATAATTCTCATGTGCTTTCGCTTGATTCAGTTGTGTTGGATCCAGACTTATTATTTGAGGAGGAGTCTATAACCATCTTGGATAGGCAGGTTCGAAAGTTTAGGATGAAAGAGATTGCTTTAGTGAAGGTGTAGTGGAAGCATCATTCAGTTGGTGAGGCAACTTGGGAGAAGAAGTCTGACATACGTGCTAGATATCCTCATCTTTTCGAGGTTTCAGGTACTTTCTTTCACTTTATGTTCGAGGACCAACATGGTTTTTAGTGATTGATAATGCAATGACCCGAAAGGTTATTTTTGGAATTTTTATAAAATTATTATTTTACCTCTCTCGATATTGACCTCGAGTCATTTTTGAATGGATTGTGGAATTGATTTTGAGTGAAAAGTTGTGAATTATGGAAAATTTAGAGTTTTGAAAGGCTAAGTTGTTAAGAAGTGATTTTGGTGTCTTTTGAATTTTTTAGTCTATGAATGGAATTCCTTCGATTCCATCAGTTCCGGAATGTGGAAATTGGTTTATGAGAGTTGTAGGTTTCACATTTGGAGTGGATTTAAGGTTCTAAGTTGGAAATTTGTAAAATTTTAGCCTTTGGATTGACTTTGGTCAACATTCAGAATTCGGATGCTCGAATAGAATTTCCAACAGCTTCGTTGGATTTAGGTGTGATTTTAGGCATATGAGAGGTTTTGGTTGAATTTTCATAGGTCCCAAGCTTGGATTGACCTTTTTAGACGTTATGTTGTTCAATGTGACTTTCACAAGTTTCAGATCAAGGAGACCTCAAATTCGTGTTTCAATAGTTCCATTGAGTCTGAAACATCGAGTTAATCAGGCAACATAACTGGTTTGTATGATGGGATTCCGAACGAATCCCAAGGGCCCTTTCAGAGATTGGAAACTATTTATGTCGGCTAATGATTTCTGGTGCCTGCAGACCTTGCATTCGCGAATGGTCATCACTTTCGCGAGGGTTGCGTTAGCAAAGATCGAATCGCGTTCGCAAAGGGTCAGGAAGTCTGATTCTCACTTCCGCGAAGGCCTTCTCGCTTTCACGACCTTTGCGTAAGCAAAAGCCTCCTCACGAAAGCGAGACGAGATATTTTTCTGGGGTTCGCTTTTGCGAACCAAAGGTCACGAACGCGATGTTCGGGAAAGTGAACCAGAGTTCACTTTTACGAGGCCTCAGAGCGTTCTTAGTTTGAAATTTTGGGGTTTTCCCCTATTTTTCATTTTTGAGCTTTGAGGACTCAATTGAGGTGATTTCCAATGGGTTTTCAAGATAAATCATTTGGGTAATGAATTTTAACTCCCCTTTACTGTTGTTCCTTAATTATGGCAAGATTTCATCACTTATATCACTATTTTGAACTCAAAACCTTGGGGTTTTTCAGGAATCAGTTATATTCCTTTGATTATGTGTAATAAATGTTTCAAATAGCTGAACCAAATTTAATTGAGTGGAAAGCAGGAGGATCTCAAGTTTGGAAGAAGTACTTTAAGCTAGGAATATAATAAAACACCAAATGTGGTGGCAACCACTAAATGGACTTGCTCAATTCTTGTTTGGCAATTGGACAGGTATGGGAGTTTTATATGATATCACACAGAAGAAATTTGATGTGATGTATCAATATCGAATGTAAGAGATTTGATAGAGGCTAGTAGATGGAATGTACAGAGGCTAAACCTGATATTTCCTCAAAAGGTAGTGAATGACATAGTTAACAGAATACAACCATCCATTGACTCAAAAAATATCGACAAGCCTTGGTGGATGCTAGAATCAAATGAGTACTTTTTTGTTAAGTCTGTGTTAGAGAATGTAAGGCATAAGGAGGAGCCTAATCCAATTTTAGAGAAGTTAGCCTTGGAGGATGCTTGAATCAAATGGGTACTTTTTGTTAAGTCTGCATGGTAGTATGTAAGGCATAAGGAGGAGCCTAATCCAATTTTGGAGAAGTTATGGGTAAAAAAACTACCATTTAAAATTGCTTTCTTCACGTGGAGAGTGTGGAGATATAAGGCACCAGTGAATGATAAATTTAGGAGATGGGGATATAACTTGTCTTCTAAATGTTGGTGTTGTGGCAAGCATGATCAAGTGACAAGTCTTACCTTTTCAGGAACTCACCTACAGATAACAGGACTTGCTCCTACGTTTCTTCTTTTGCAGGTATAAATGTATAGGGAAGGCACCTAAGAGAAATCATCTTAACTTGGTGAAATTTTTCTATTAAAAAAGAGATGAGATCTTACTTCAGAGCAATTCCTAGCATGTTATTATGGGAGATATGGAAAAGAAGAAATTATAGTAAACATAAACTCTACTCATACAGTAAAATTTCAGGTTACTCAAAACTTGCTTAGATTACTAAAAGTTAAAAGACTGAACATGGGGTATCCAACAAAATGGACAGACATATTGAAAGCACTAGAAGAAGACATTCCGTAGGTTAAAGAAACAAAGGTACTAGGAGAACTACCACCTGGGAAATGGCTTAAGTGCAATACTAATGGCATATCCAGGGGTAATCCAGGGAAAAGCTCATATGTCGTTTGTGTAAGGGGTGAGGAGGGAGATGTGGTATATGTAGAAGCTAAAGAGATGAAGTAGGTAAAAACACAGAATCAGAAGCTAAGGCCATACTTGAAGCATGTAAATATATACAAGCACAACAAATTAAACAGGTTATCATACAATCAGATTCATTGTTTCTTGTGAATGTTATGACTGGTAAGTGGAAGACTCCTTGGAATATTACGATTTGAGTGCAAGAAATACAACATATCATAGTAGGGAGAGAAATTAAGATTACTCACATTCTAAGGGAAGCTAATAAAGTTACAGATTATTTGACTCATAAAGCTTTATATGATGGAGCAATATAGATCAATAATTTCCAAGAATTGACATTAGAAGGGAAAAGGCTGATAAATGGTGACAAGTTATTATGTCCATATAGCAGAACAACAACAAAGTGGTAGATGCAGATATAATTTCAGGATTCAACAACAATAAGGAAATACAGTAAAACACATTAATGGCAGCACGAGAAGAAGATCTAGCAAAATCATACTCAAAAGGGCACGAATAGAAGCAAGCGAGGTGTACTTGATAATAAAGAATTCTTGAATCTCAGCAATCACAATAGATGATAACGAAGGAGAAATATATCTCAAGCAAAAAACGACAAAAGAAATAATGAGACACAACATTAGATACAAGCAAGAAGAAGAAGAACGATGAATATCTAGAGTGTCTTTACCTTAATCGGAGCTGAAGAACAAGCAACAATGGCAAAGATTGAGAGAAAAGTGGCAACAAAATTCTAGTGTTAGAAGTAGGGTTTCCAGTTCTGATTAGTATATATAGTGTTGTCTTTTTGGGTTGGACCTGATTGGATCTATTTTGGGCTTGGTCCGATTGGACCATGTGTAATAGGGGATTATTTTTTTCATTCAAATAAAAATGCATACAATGCAATATAATTTATTTTAAAAAAATGTTTTGAAATTGGGATTATGTCCATGTCTTGAGTTTCAAATATGTACATATTGAAATATTTGGTAATACAAAATTGCAGTTACCAAAAAAAATATTGTTATTAAGATATGTGTTTATTTTCTTAAGGAAATAAGTTTTTTTGCTAGTAAAGAGAACTAATCTTGTCATTTTAATTATTTAAATAAGATACTAATAATATTTAATTCAATTATTTTATATGCTATCTTGCGTAAAATAATAATAGAATCCCGCTCGACTTGTGCTAAGTATTATTTCTATGGAAAAAGATACTACATTTTATTTGTATGATTGTTACATATTGTTTCATAATGTAGTGTATTGTATTGAATCGTATTGTATTGTTCAAATGAATACAATGTTTGAATATATTGTATTGTTACATAATGTCACGCATCCAAAATTTGAAGGATAAATCTACAAGAAAAGTAAGGTACCAGGTAGAGCTATTATGAAAAAATAAGCTATATTACAAAATAGAATTGTTAAATAATTAATAAAGACAAAAATGAAAAGAAAATGTTAAGGTGACGACGTGATCACACCAAATTGGTTGTTACATGATAAGTCGGGGATTTCGACTCATTTCGGGCTTATTATTCAAGGATTTAGTGTCCTCAATGCCTATTTTACGCGCATAACTGATGTTAATATGTTGATATGCATCAATGAAGTCTTAAGAGAGAGGCAAGGACATTATGATGCAAAAATGAGCGAAAACGTTGAAAAAATTGAAGCAAAGCAAAGGTGGAGCTCGCCAAAGCCACTCAGTGACTCACATAGTAATCACCCATTACGCGAAATTAGCATTCGATTGATCACACTCCTAAGGTCCAATCTCTACTTATTTACTTCTCATGTTTAGCAATCTTTGCCTTAAATTGGTTACCAAATCCTCCCATTTGATATTAATCGTTGAAACTTTGAGATTTGTTTTCATGTTGCGAAACTTTTACTTCTACAAACGATTAGGACACATTTTTACTTCTTAATTGAATTCTTTACTGTATCACTCTATGTGGGATCGACCCCAACTCTTAGTTGGGTTTATACTTGTTAGTGACTGCCTACACTTAAAATTGGATAAAGTGTAGTTGAGCATTATAAAAAATGGCTCCGTTGCCGTAGAGTGATGTTTATATTCTTTTATAAACCTAATTTTATTGTAGTTGAATTATCTTATTTGTGTTCTTGTTGGCTGCTCTAGAAATGAGTGTAATGGGAGCAACGCTAGTCAACTTGGGAACAATAATGACATCGGGAATTTGCATGATGTCAATGAGGATCAGTTGGGAAGTGCGGGTGCTATTCGATTGCCTCCAACTATGGGCAATGTGGTGTTTCATGTGACCAGCAAAATAATGCAGTTGTTGCAAATGAAGGGTGTCTTTGGAGAACTTGCTCATGAGGACCCTCATGACCACATCCAAAACTTTGTGGATGTGTGTGGACCAATTTTGTTCAAGTACATCACTCAAGAGTCAATCAGACTCCGTTGGTTTCCCTTTTCTCTAATGGGGGAAGCCACAAAGTGGTTGACCGAACTACCAAGGTATTCGATCACTTATTGGGAAGAGCTCACAAAGGTGTTTTATGAAAGGTTTTTCCCTCCTTCGAAGATGGTTAAGTTGAGGAATAATATTCAGAACTTGAAACAGATTGATGGTGATCCCATCCATGAAACATGGTTGAGGTTCCAAAAGCTGTTGCTTCAATGTCCAACTCACTGGTTGCTGAAAAATATGTTAATGCAATATTTTTATTGGAGTCTTGACACGGTCAATAAAGGTGTTGCAGACCAACTCATTTGGGGTGGAATCATGAGACAGTCGTTTGACATATCATCGTCCCTCCTTGATGAGATAATAAAAATTAATTGTGCATGGTACACAAGAGAAGATGTCTCCTTTAAATCTTGGGCTGACGAAAGAACAAATGGAAAATAACCAAGAGTGAGATGAAAACATGGCCAAGATGATGACAAAGCATGTCATGGGAGGTAGTCACAAGATTGTGAATGCGGTCAGTATTAATAGTGGTGTAAACCCTGATAACGCACATTTTGAGGCTATGTACAATGAAGAAGTGCAGTTCTTGGCAAACCAATCGGGGGGTTATGATCCGAGCAATCCAAGGTCGGGCGGGATTCAAGGTTGGAATAGAGATCACGATGACTGTTAAAGAGATCGAGATCGTGAATGGCGTGATCGTGGTGCAAATTAGAGAGATCGAGATAGCGACAAAGATCGTTATGTGCCTCCCTATGAATATCAAAATCCAGATGAACCAAGGGTTGATCCTGAAAACTTTTGTACCGAGGATATGCTTGCTCATATCTTAAATAAGGTAGAAGGATCGGACAAGGTGCTCAAGGAGATGAAAGATTTATCTTTACCAAACGGTCACATCACACTCGATATCTATTAAGCAGCTTGAAACACAGATAGGTCAAATCTCAGCTCATTTAAATCCAAAACCAAAAGGGGGTTTCCCAAGTGATACTTTGGTGAACCCGAAAAATGAGACATGGTCACATCGTGCCATGACGTTAAATAAGACACTTTTTGGGAGGCAACCAAGTTATATTTTGTGTTATTTGAATAATGTTTGTTGGATGTGCAAGTGAAAATTTGAATTTCGGGAGGAAAAGGCAAATGGGTGATCCCATAGCTCACTCGGCGACTCCTCGAGTGGTTCGGCAAGCCCAACATGGATCGCCCTTTGGACCAACTAAATTTCTGAGGTTTTGTAAACTTCGGCGTGCTAAAATCCACTTGGCGCATCGATGAGTGGATCAACGACATTAATGAAGCTCGCTGATTGAGGCGCGAATTGAAGGGTCAAAAGTCTTTCAACCATTTTAAATTCAAAACATCTCTATATTTTGAACTTTTTGACCTTTTCACTCTTACAATCACATTTTAGATCTTAGTTTTTGCTTGAGATTTCGTGGGTGTCTTCGTGTGATCGGAACTTGTCGCATTGATCTCATTTGCCTCTCTGCCTTAGCTTTTGTTCTTGTCTGCATCTGAGGTTGGTGTCTCGTATGTTCCTTTAATTTCATGATTTGTTCTTAGCATGTTTTTGAGTAGTCAATGGATCTATTATATGCTTCGATTGTATGCTTAATCGCTTGTTGAATACTATTTTTTAATCGAGCATGTTAGATATTGTGTTTAGCCAAAATTAGTTGATTTTGTGTGTGAATTGCGTAAGTTGTGGTAATTGCATATTGAGTTTTGTGTGGGTCAAGTCTGAGTAACCCGAATTCCACCAAACAACTTGAATTTTCCCAATGATAGATCTGGTGACGTCATTCTTAAGGGCGAAATCTTTTGTTTGGTTGAATTTAAATCAATTGGGGGAAGTCTCAGTACCCCGTCTTATCATTGCATAGTGGGTAGGCTTGAATTACGTAGGTTTGTGTTCGAATTACATTGTTGTAGGTTGATGGTCGACAAATTAAAAATTGGGCTTGAAATTTGACACGTCGGGCCATATGGCGAGTTGAATTGAGCTCGCTGAGTAACTCTGTGGTTCGCCGAATGGCCTCTCGATTGCCTACTTGACCTGAATTAGTGCTGATTTTTACTGTGATTTTCAGTGGTATGCATGTGCTCGCCACGTTGACTAGATGACTCGTTGAATAACCTTAACCTCGCCTTCTTGAAGCCTAGTTTTTGTAAATTTATTCTCTGATTTTTGGTGAGCCACTTTTTCCTCGCTGATCAAGTTTGACATCTCACCGAATGGCTTTTTGCCTCGCCGATTTGTGTTGAATTGTTGTTGTTGTGTTCTATTACTTTCGGCGAGCCATTTCTTGCCTGTTAAATAATATCGACGGCTCACCGTGTGGTTTGGTGAGTTTTTCTGCACCTTTTTGAAAATTGATGTTGCACTAATCATTTGCCACTACATTCATTTTGTTTGCTCATTTTGACAGATATGTCTAGACTGAAAGTTCCAGGAAAGGGTCCACCACCCCGAAAAAGGGCGAAAAGGGTTGTTATTGTTATGGAGGTTGCACCTCTTCGATCTACTAAACCTCGACCCACTTAAGCAAGTGGTCGGAGAAAGGAAAAGCAGCCAACGGAGCCCAGCTCGAGCAATTCTAGCTTTGATAGCATGGGCGTATATTCCACCCACCTCACCACATCTAATTTTGAGAGTAAAGATGATGTGGGGTCTAGGACTCTAATTCATGATTCAATGTTAGCAGATAACTAGACACTGAAACGAAGACTTGCTAAGCTACGCTCGAAAGCACTTCATCATCCAGCACTCCCGACACCTCCAACACCTCCAGCACAGGCAGCAGAACAAGCACCCCAAGTGCCTTCAGCCCCAGTATCTCTGCTACACTCTAGAACCAGCTGAAGGCCGCCGGTATTCTGGAGGAGAAGAGTTGTCTACATATGGGGTTGTGGACATGTACCCTCATGTGTGGGAGATGTTACGCTTCCACAAGTTTTAGCAGTTTACAAAACCGTGAAACCCCTTTGTCCCCTCATGGGTTTGGGAGTTTTATGCAGGGTATACAAATTTGATCTCGAAAGGGAAAAACAAAGTTTGGGTAAATGGCACCGGTCGATTAGGTAGAGGTGTGAGGCAAGAAGGTCCTGTGCAGCGAAATCGATATCAATGACTTATTGGATTGCAACACGCGCACCATCCACTTTTTGACTGATAAGATCAAGACCAAGACGTTGGATAACTTAAATGGGTGGTTGGCCCTACTGCTTTGTGATGTTACACCCCCATGGATTGAGGCGAGGTCCCGATTGAGAAGAAAGATCTAAATATTGTTGCTCGGTATTGGTTTGGTTTCATCAGCAACACCATGACTCCATCTCAAAATGAATCAATCGCTAGGCACCCAAAAGCTACATTTCTAGGGTGTATTATTGATTATGATAACTTGAATTTGGGGTATATTATCACACAGGAGATGGTAATGCGAGCCAAGCAGAGTCAGACCTCCTTGCCCTTCCATATTCTAAACAGTGATCTGTGTCGCTGGGATGGTGTGCAATTTATGGCAAATACTTATGTTGAGGTGAAACCTACATAATATACTAACATCCAGAGGATTGAGGTGAAGTACACAAAGGAAGAGGCAGAGCGAAGAAAGGCAGCACCGATAGACGCCTCTCCGGTAGTTGATGTTGAGGCCATGGAGGCCGATGCCCCTCAATCCAATCCAGTAGTTGAGCCATCTGGTATACCTTGCTCATCGACTTCTACTACACCTGCTCCTGCTACTGTTTCCCATCTCCCATTGATGTAGGCTCTGATTTACAAAATAGGCAACCTTGCTTATTCCGCTGACGTGAGGGCCACTAGGGTTGAGGCAGTTGTCCCGGGCATGATAGAGAGAGTTATAGCTGTTGTTTTAGATCTTATTCTGGAGAAGCTAATTGGACATCATGAGCTGATTACGGCCCATGGCCTAGCATTTGATGCTCTCACTGTTCGGGTGGAGTCTTGTGAGAAGGGCGATAGCCAACATACGATTTGACAGCCTTAAAGGCTGATATTGCTGGGTTGCGACATGATGTGGCTGAAGTCCACCGATATCTCGATGCTATGGGGCAATATGGAAATTCCTGAGGGATCCAGTTTAGATATGCCAGCTATTTCTAATATCCATCCAGCTACTATGATCGGAGATGTTGTTGTAGCTGATGATGGTGATGAGTCGTATACGCCCGAGACTGATGAGAAAGAATTGGCAAAGCCTGATGATGCAGTGTATGAGGATCTGGAGGACTTTGAGGGTGAGATGGTCCAGATAGTTACATAGACCTCGTTGTTTGACACCTCGAGGATAGGTTCTAGTGGATCCCAACCTACGGAGGAGGTTGTTGTGCAGCTACCAGTGTTGGAGGAGAGTCAGGGACTGTTTCCCAGGTTGAGGCTACCCAGGTGTGTAGAGTTCACCTCAGGCTTAGCCTGACAGGGGATCTTGACTCTCCTGCACTTTTATTTACTTTTGAGACATTTGTTTTCTTTTACATTGAGGACATTGTTTAGTTCTTTTGGTGGGGTGAAGGTATCTTGATACCTATCCTCTTGGGTAGTACTTTGTTTTATTTTGGATGTTTGTTTGTTTTTACTATTTTGGTGCTATTATTTGTGTTCGAAACTTCTCGTTCATGATGGCTTTAATTGTGAGTGTTGGTTTTAATCTCATTGATCAACTCCTGATTACTAGATTTGTGAATATTGTGGATGTTCTCTTGTACATTTGAGTGTTGGTTGTGACTAATACCGATGACTTGAATAGTGCTTATGATGAACAATATGTTGTGTTATTCCAACGAAGAAATTTGAGTTGTGTAAGTCTTGTGTAAACTGTTAGCATCTCATTGTGACTAACCAATTTGTCGACCTGAGTTTTTGCACCATTGCATGAGAGCTTAAGTTGTAGAGTCATGATCAGTGATTGTGTTGAATGCCTTGTGTGGTGATGTTTACTTGAAATATGTACATGGTGATATCTAGAACTCACCTCGTTGGTCCAATTGACTATTTTTGGTGAATGATGGAAATTATCTTAAGCATAAATCTTTGAGAGTGAACCAAATTGCTATACCTTTTGTGTGACCACCTTGTGAGTGTGTGAAACTAGCTTGACACCATTTGAGCCTAGCCTTTTCTGTAACACCTTGGAAAACGAGTAGGTGAAACTATAGCCTAACGAGACTGTTGTTGAGTTGATGTGAGGTTTTGTGTTGTAAAATAAGTTCTCGAGCTTAGGTCGAGGGGTTTAGGGGTTAAACATCAAGGTACGACACCCCAAGGACCAACTAAGGGTCCTTGAGGAGGACCCTAAAGCCTAACCCCCAAAGTTCCCCAAAACTGTTCAAGCTACCAAAATCATAGGACCTACAGATGGGACCTACGCTCCGTAGGTCCATCCACGCCCCTTGGAACCCATCCGTAGGTCAAGGCCCCAAATGAAGAGTTTTTAAACCAAACCACGGACGTGCAGTACGGGGCGTCACCCCACTCATGGTCCATGGGTTGGTGGGTGTAAGTCTCATTTGTAGATTCTTCCTAATCTTGGCCAAGGTAAGGGTAGGTTGGTAAATTCCTTTTAAGGTTAATTAAGTTAGGGATCGGTTTATTTTGATTAATTAGAGTTATTTAAGGCCTTTTAAATTATTAAACACCCTTTTACAATTCATTATTCCCAAACACACAAAAATAGAAACCACTTCCTCTCCAAATATTCTCTCTCCAGAAACCTCCATTGGAGAAGAAGAAATTAAGGTTTGGAGTTCAAGAGTTCTTCTTTCTCACTCAATTTCATGGAGTTTCTTCAATCAAGGTAAGGTAGTCTTCATCCTTGGTTAAGTTCCATCCAAGGAGTCCCTTCAAAACTCTATTTCTCAAAGTTGAAATTCTCCAAAACCTAGGGTTTTCAATCTATGGCATGGATTCACTTTCAAAACGATTTCAAAGTGTTTATTGTCTTATATTATGATCAATTTGATGAATTACTACTGTTTTTATGATGAATTACCTATGAATCCATGAATTCCCCTATTTTGTCAAATTGGATCTCAAAGTGTGGATTGAGATCAAATTATGCATGTTGTAGTTAATCTAATTGAAATATATGTATAGAATAGTGATGCAAGATGTGAATCATGAATTGTGATCTAGGGTTATTGAAGGGCTATGAATGAAGAACATATACATGACTATGAGAATTATATATATGCTTTATGATTACAATGAAAGTAATGTGATCATATCTAGAATGCAATTGTGTTATTATTGAAAGGTTATCCTCAATTATACACTTATGAATGATGAAGACATATGTGAATGGTTATTCTCACATACACATACACATACTCATGAATGAAGAATAAATGAAGTTTTTATGATTATGTTAATGATGATGTGTTGATTGAAAGACTATTCTCAATTGTACAGTAATGAATGATAATGACATGTTGTGAAAAGACTTTCTCACAATATGGGGATTCTTAGTTGAAAGGCTATTCTCATCTTTGAATCTATGAGCTATCTAATGAATGAATGTTGGGTTTGAGATGGATACTCAACCGTGAGTTGAGGCGGGGTATCTAGTAGCAATCTCTTGTCCCATAATAATGAACTAAAATAATGAATGTCAAGTACTCTATGGGGAATAATGCTAAGCACCGAGTGGATATGGATTGAGATGGATGCTTAACTGTGAGTTGAGGCAGGGTATCTAGTAGCAATCTCTTTAGATGGATGCTCAACCGTGAGTTGAGGCAGGGTATCTAGTAGCAATCTCTCTATCCCATAATTATGTGCCCACATAGGTTTATAGCTAGAGAATCCACCTAAGCTAAATGTTAACGGTCCTACCTTAGGCAAATAGGAATCCCATATTCGGTGTGGGTAACATCGGGATTCCATGATTTGCTCACATGGTCTATGTCGGTTAAGGCTTACCCCCACAAAGAATGATAATGATCTATGGCTTCGCAAGAATGCACTACTTAGTGTAGGTGGGGGTATGTGACTTCATCCATGCATTGCACAAGTAGGCTTTGAGAGTAGTTATGATATGTTCCTTTATGTATGATGTTTATGATCAAGGATATGAGTTAGAAACTATGGTTACTCAAGAAGTTCTATGAAGTGTGAGTGGTAGTATGGGATGTCATGCATTGCACGAGTAGGCTTTGAGAGGGCTATGGGGTGTTTCTTAATGTCATAATGTTAAATGAAATGAATGTGCTTCTAATGATGCTAATGAGAATGTTGATGTAAAGGCTAAATGAAATGAATGTGCTTATAATAATGCTAATGAGAATGTTAACATAAAGGCTAAATGTAATGAAGTATGCTTAATGTGGATTGTTGCAATGAGTTGCTTTCCTTGATGTGACTTAGTAAATGTGAATGTTCCTTATCTATGATTATTGACTAAAGAGGAGAATGAAGAATGGTAAGTATGTTATGGTGGCCTCAAAGTGGTACTTAGTATGAATGGTATTATGGGATGCCATTCATACATTGCACAAATATAACTTAGGGTTACTTTCATGATGGCTTTATTATGTTCTAATGACTTACATGATGAATGTGCTTATGTGTAACACTCCAGAAAATGGTAGGTTTAACTAGAGCCTAAACATGAGGATGAACGTCTTGAATGAGGGTTATAAAAGTCAAGGCCATGAGGCAAATGCCATGGCAAAGGGGCCAAGCCAAGGCCAAAGGCCAAGGCTACCCCTAGCCTTTAGCACACTGCCTTACCCTTCACAAGAGGGACCACGAACCGTGGTCCTCACCTCGGTTCGTGAAGGGGGCTCGTGAAGATCCATTGGCTATGAAAATATGCCCACCACTTTTCCTAGTTACTGCTTCAAACTTCATGGCCATCACCATGGTCCGTGGTCATGACCACGACCATGAGAGGTGCTCGTGAAGTTGCCTTAGGCAATTAGTTAATGGTCCCGAGTTGCAAGGCCACTGCCTCAAGGACCACGACTCGTAGTCTTCACCACAGCTCGTGGAGCCCCTCGTGGTGATGCCTTGGGCGTGTGAGCCTTGTGTCACCTTGAAGGGGATACTGCCCCATATCCTCACGACAAGCACCACGAGTCGTGGTCCTCACCACTGTTCGTGGTCCTCACCACTGTTCGTGAAGGTGCACGTGAGACCTGGGCGTGACTTTTAAATGAGGGTTGTTTAAGTCTTTTACTTTTTAAGTCCAAACAAAGTGAGGTCGTTTTGGGTATTTTTAAGGGAAAAATATAAGTTGATTTTAAGTCAAATTTATCCAATACAAGTCATTAATTCACAACACCCAAATATTTCCCCAAAATCCTCTCCTCTCCAATATTTCTCTCTCTAGAGTTTCTCCATTGAAGAACACCAAAAACTTGAAGAATAAGGCTCAAGAATCCATCTTCTCAACTCCAATTCATGGGCAAAGCTTCAATTAAGGTATGAGAACCTTGATTCATGGAACACTTTTCTCTATGAAGCCCTTCAACTCTAATTTCAAAATTTGGGATATTGTTCAAAAACTAGGGTTTTCATTCTAGCCATTAGTTCTTCCTAAAAATGATTTCATTATGTTAATTGTCTTATATTATGGATGATTTGACAGTTAATGGTGATTTTTATAGTAAAACTCCCCATGAACCCATGAACTATCCCATGACCCCAATTTCATGAATTGTGATGGAAGTATTGATGCAACATGATTACTATGAATTGTATCTATGTTAATCTAGTTGTTGAATCTTGTTTTATTCATGCTTAAAGTAGTATTTCTAAGAATGATTGTGAGACATGATTCATGACCCTTGAAAGGGTAAATTGCTAAGGTTTGTACATATTGGTGAAAGTGATGTATGAACTTATGATTCACTTGAAAGGTAAAGATCCTATGACTATTGTATATATTAAGGTATTGTTGAAAGGTGATTCTCTCCTTACTCTTACACATGTTCATGTAGGACTTGTCTAGAATGATGGTGATGTTTTTGTGTTGATTGAAAGGCTATTTCTCATGAAAACACTATGAACAATAATGTGAAAGGTTTACTCACATATTAATGATGATTCTAAGGTTGAAAGTTAGTTCTCACCTAAATGAGTCTATGAGCTATTTTATGAATTGTATTGAATGAAGGGTAGAGCACTCATTCACATATGTAAATACAATTCAAGACTAATTATGTATAATTTGGGAGATAATGCTTAGTACCGAGTAGATATGTACAATGAGGTAAAGGCCCTTCCGTCAATGCAATAGGTCGGGTCATCTAAAGTAAACTCATGAGATGAAAGCTCATCCGCCAATGCATAGGTTGGGTTTCTAGAAGCAATCTCCCTATCCCATAACTATGTGCCCACATAAGACTTAGCTAGTGGATCCACCTAAAAGCTAACACATTTAGTTCTACCTTAGGCAAGTAGGACACCTTCTTTTGGTGTGGGGTTACACAACACCGGATTTCATGTAGTTCACATGGTCTATGTCGGTTATGGCTATTCTTCCCTATATGATAAGATAATGAATGAGACATGAACTACACTATGACTTCTTGGTTAGTTTACTTAGTAGGAGTGGGGGTATGGGACTTCACTTTTACATTGCACAAGTAGACTTAGTACGATGTTATGGGATGGTTCTTTTATGTTATGATGGGATATGAATGTATGCATGTTTGTTGAATGGATAGTTGCCATGAATGACTTTCCTTATGTTCAAGTAATAGACATGACTATTTCTTTATTGATGAATATTGATTCTGATGAGGTCTAAAGATGATATGTATGACTAAGGTAGCTTCAAGAGAGTACTTAATATGGTTGGTATTGTGAGATGCCAACCACACATTGCACAAGTGTTCCTTAGGGGTTGCTAAGGTATTGATGTTACTATGTTATGAGTATAAATGTGATTATAGCTTGTCTTTTACATTGAAAATGCATGTTGGTTTCCAAACTTGATAAATGCATACTTTTCAACTAAAATGTCATTTTTATCATATTTAAAGGATTTTATGCATGTTTCCATACGTAGTACATATTTGCGCTAACCCCTTCTCCTTCTACATTTTTATAAGTGTAGGTTCCGGCTAGGTGACATACACTTTCCTTTCTTGAGGAAGACTTGGATTGCTTATTTCCAAGTTGTGGTGAGTCCTCAAGTTCGAGGACAGATTATCCATTTCGTAGTTCCTATTGTACTTCTTATATTGAAGACTTTATTGATGTAAAGGGCTAAGTCCCAAACTTTGTATTCCTATGTTTTAGATGGTAAATGAGACAAAGTCTAGATTCATATGATTTTTTATTATGAAAAATGAAGTTTGACTTCGATTGTAAAAGTTTTAAATTTTCCGCATTATTCTTATGACTTTATATGAATGACTCTGCTAAGGGCTTGTATGCGACCCCTTCGGGGTCAAGTACGCCGTGTCGCTTCTAGGGAGTAACTCCGGGTCGTGACAAACTTGGTATCAAAGCAAATGGTTTTGGGAATAACATTTAGGTTGATGCCTCATGAACCACGTCTAGTAGAGTCTTGTTCATAAGTGTGAAGTGCGCCACACTTATGAATGAGAGGCTATAAGAGGTTTAGGAACTTTCACTTCATTCACTACTCTTTAGTCGTGCTTTGGAGTCCTAACTCTATGAAGTCCTTTTTCCTAACCTTTCTCTTGTGTTTATAGGCAATTAATACAAGAAGAGGGAATGCAATGAGGATGCAAGAGGAGGATGTGAATGAGGGAGTTCCTCCTTAAGCTCCTCAAGATCCTAATGATGAAGGGCCTATGACTAATGTGGAGATAAGGGCGGCTCTCCAAACATTGACTCAACTCATGATGGTTCAAACTCAAGCCATCACAACTCAAGCCCAAGCTATAACGTCACAAGCCAACCGAGAAGTTGGGCCCCGGGTAAACCTCAAGGTTGAGAGACTTTACCCGAATGAACCCTCATATGTTCTTTGGTTCTAAAGTGAATGAAGACCCACAAGAATTTGTGGAAGAGGTCTACAAGATAGTGGATGCTATGGGGGTAACTTCTATTGAGAAATCTGAACTAGCCGGGTATCAATTGAAAGATGTGGCCCAAGTATGGTTTACTCAATAGAGGGATAATAGTCTATAAGAGCGGGCCCCATAATTTGGGAAGTGTTCAAGAAGGCATTCCTTGATAAGTTCTTTCCACGGGAAAAGAGGGAAGCAAAAGTGGAGGAATTTATCAACCTTCACCAAGGAGGTATGAGTGTCCAAGAATACTTCTTGAAATTCACTAAGTTTTCCAAATATGCCCCATCTTTAGTGTCTAATCCTAGAGATGAAATTAGTCGATTTGTGGCGGGGGTGTCCGACTCAATTGAGGAAGAATGTCGTGCGGCAATACTTCATGATAATATGCACATTTCACGTCTAATGGTGTATGCTCAACGAGTTGAGGAATCAAGGCTGATGAAGAAGAATAGAAAGGTAAAGAGGGCAAGGCCGGATGATGGTAATTCTTCTAGGGTAAGTTTGAGGGTAAAGTTGACCAAGGTTCAAAAAGAGGTTTTCCAACCAAAGCTCATCTAATGCTCTAAAGACCAACAAAGATAGGGTGTCTAAGCCTCAAGGAGGCAATAGGGGTGGATCTTCCATGGAGAGGCCTACATATGCCAAATGTGGTAAAAAGCATGAGGGGAAGTGTTTTGCCGATATGGGTGTGTTCTATGAATGTGGAAAAAGTGGACATCAATTGAAAGATTGTCCAACTCGTGCGGCCAAGGGAAGGGAGAATAATCAAGCTCCCCCAAATGGCTCAAATTTCGATGCTCCTAAGAAGAATCGTTTCTATGCTCTTCAATCAAAAGGTGACTAAGAGAGCTCCCGGATGTTGTAACGGGTATGTTGCAAGTCTTTTCCATTGATGTTTATGAATTGTTAGACCCCGGTGCCACTTTATCTTTTATTACACCTTTGGTGGCTATGAAATTTGATGTACTCCCTGAAACCCTAATAGAGCCTTTTTCGGTTTCTACCCCGATTGGTGACTCGATTGTAGCTAAAAGAGTATATAAGAGTTGTCCTATTTCTTTGGCTCATAAAGTCGCTTTGGTTGATTTGGTAGAATTAGACATACTTGATTTTGATGTGATTTTGGGCATGGATTGGTTGCATGCATGTTATGCTTCAATAGACTGTAGGACCTGGGTGGTCAAATTTCAATTTCCAAAATAGCCAATTTTATAGAGGAAAGGGGGGAGGGGGGAATTCTATTCCTAGAGGTCAATTTGTTTCATGTCTAAAAGCTAGAAAAATGATCTCCAAGGGGTGTATGTATTATATTATTAGGGTTATGGATGTTGAGTTCAATGTCTCTTCTTTAGAGTCGGTCCCCGTAGTGAGAGAGTATTCAAAATTCTTTTCTGATGACTTGCTCGGTATTCCTACCGAACGGGAAATAGACTTTGGCATTGATCTTTTGCCGGATACACAACCCATATCTATCCCTCCCTATAGAATGGCTCCGGCCGAATTGAAAGAGTTAAAGGCACAACTCAAGGATTTGCTAGACAAAGGGTTTTATAAAACCAAGCATATCTCCATGGGGTGACATCAATAATGTTTGTGAAAAATAAAGATGGGTCCCTTAGGATGTGTATCAATAAACGCCAATTGAACAAGGTCACTATAAAGAATAAGTATCCACTTCCTAGGATTGACGAGTTGTTTGATCAACTACAAGGGGCTACCTTTTTCTCCAAAATAGATCTTCATACGGGTTACCATCAACTAAAGGTAAGAGGGTGTGACATTCCCAAGACGGACTTTAGGACCCGGTACGGTCACTACGAATTTGTGGTTATGTATTTTGGGTTAACAAATTCCCTGGCGGCATTCATGGACCTAATGAATAAGGTGTTTAGGCAATATCTTGATTCGTTTGTGATCGTTTTTATTGACGATATTTTTATCTATTCAAGGAGTAAAGGTGAACATAAGGATCATTTGAGGATAGTGTTGCAAGTCCTTAAAGACCACCAATTATATGCTAAGTTTAGCAAGTGTGAGTTTTGGCTAAGGTCGGTTGCCTTCCTTGGTCATATTGTGTCGGGCATGGGTATTGAGGTTGATTCTAAGAAGACGGATATGGTCAAGAGTTGGCCTAGACCTATAACTCCTACTGATATTAGAAGCTTTTTGGGTTTAGCCGGTCACTATAGGAGGTTTGTTGAGGGTTTCTCCTCTATTGCATCTCCATTAACGACCTTGACTCAAAAGAAAGCTAAGTTTGTGTGGTCGGAGGCTTGTGAGAAGAGCTTCCGAGAATTAAAGGATAGACTCACATCCGCTTCGGTATTGACCTTACCAGAGGGTATCGATGGGTTTGTAGTATATTGTGACGCATCTCGACTGGGTTTGAGATGTGTCCTTATGCAACGGGGTAAGGTGATTACCTATGCTTCAAGGCAACTCAAGGTACATGAAAAGAATTGTCTAACTCATGATCTCGAACTGGCGGCAATGGTGTTTGCCTTGAAAATATGGAGACACTATCTCTATGGGGTGCATGTAGATGTGTTTACCGACCACAAAAGCCTTCAATATGTGTTTAGCCAAAAAGATTTGAATCTCCATCAAAGAAGGTGGTTAGAACTTTTGAAAGATTATGACATGAGTGTCTTATACCACCCCGACAAAGCTAATATAGTTGTGGATGCCTTAAGTAGATTGTCCATGGGTAGTGTGGCTTATGTAGAAGATGAGAAGAAGGAATTGGTTTGTGATGTGTATAGGTTGTCCCGTTTAAGTGTCCAACTAGTGGATTCTACCAAAGGTAGATTCATGGTCCATCATAGTTCTGAATCGTCTTTTGTTGTTAATGTAAAGTCCAAGCAACATCTTGATATTATCTTAATGGAATTGAAAGAATTGGTTCTCAACAAGTCCGTTGAGGCTTTCTCCTAAGGGGGAGATGGGGTGCTTAGGTACCAAAGTAGATTATGTGTTCTGGATGTTGATGGCTTGAGAGAGCAAATTTTAGAAAAGGCTCATGGTTTGCGGTATTCTATTCATTCAGGAACCACAAAGATGTATCGTGACTTACTGGAAGTCTATTGATGGAATGGCATGAAGAAGGATAGCGGGTTTTGTAGCCAAATGTTTGAATTGTCAACAAGTTAAGGCCGAACACTTGAGACCGGGAGGTTTGCTCCAAGATATAAATATTCCCGCTTGGAAGTGGGAGGAGGTGAATATGGACTTTATGGTGGGTTTGACTCTTACTCAAAGGCAACAAGATTCTATTTGGGTCATTATTGATAGGATGACTAAATCAACCTACTTCATTCCCGTCAAGGTTTCATTTTCAACCGAAGACTATGCCAAATTATACATCAAGGAGAAGTTGCATGGGGTTCCTCTATCTATCATATCGGATCGGGGTACTTAATTTACTTCACATTTTTGGAAGGCGTTCCAACAAAGGCTTGGTACCAATGTTTAACTTAGTACCGTTTTCCACCCTCAAACAGATGGTCAAGTGGAACGCACCATTCAAACCTTAGAGGATATAGTGTCATAGATTTCCAAGGTAATTGGGATGACCATATACCATTGATAGAATTTTCCTACAACAACAGTTACCACTCAAGTATTGTCATGGCTCCATTTGAAGCTGTCACGCCCCGAGCTACCCCCGAGACGCGGACACGGGACCTAGGACCACAAGTGATCTTAAGCTAACCCTGCTGGTATGATCATGAGCATACTAAAGATAATCTAAATAATAGAAACTGTGCGGAAGCTATAATCATAAACAAAATGAAAAGATTTGGAATACCCATATACTATAACTGAGATATATGAAAAACTGATGAGTTTAATACAAGGAAGACATTAACTCAATACTAAGCTGAATCTATCTATGTCTAAAATAAGCCTCTAAACTGACTAGAAATGTTGGGACATTCCCCAACTAGATCTAGCAAAACTGAAACTAAAGACTAAAAGCGATAAAGATAAACATGTCACTAGTCCTCGAAGAATAAGGACTTAACACTGATGCTGCTGAACTAAAGATCGGGAATCGATCTAAGCATGATCTGGATGCTGAGAATCTGAACCTACATCACGAGAAGATATAGCGCACGTATGCGTCAGTACTTGAAAGGTACTAAGCATGTAGGATAGAGTAAAGCTGAAATAACATCATAACTGAATAAAGCAAATAAGCAATGACATAATCTGAACATGATATAAATATTGAATGCAGTGACCAATTTATAACATGCTGACTGAATACTGAATGAACTATAAATGTGGTCAATGCAATAGAGTCTAACCGAACTGTGGGAGCTACTAATAACCGACAATAAAACCACATGAGCTAACTGTGGAGTCCGATGTATACGCCCCATCGAAAGGACCCAATATACCCGGCCAAAGGTATAGAGGCATGACTGGCGTGATCACTAACTGCTATTGCCCACAGAGGGGACTTACACCTACGTGGCTCGTAGTTCTGGGACTATATGGGTACGCTAAACCCTAGTCCAACTTGGTATTATGTTACTCCCAATGGATTAAGTAATTAACACATTATGACTGAATTTCTGTAAGTTACTGAATAGCTCGAACTGAACATGCAAACTGAGAATGCAACAATTAAACTGATATTGATGCATTAATAACTAAGGCATGTATAACTGAATAACTGAAATATCTGACCTAGCATATGTAATTCAAGAACTAAAGAAATACATAGCTAGGGTTCTAGAATTCATGCAATAAACTGAATATTAACATACTAATTTGATTTGGATCATTCTAATAGCTAAGAACCTAATAATTCTAACATTTAAGAAACCCTAGGTCTAGTCATAATAAAGGAATCAAGAAGCTGACTGAAAACTAGGGACCTAATGGGCGAAAGGAACCCACTAGTGAAATCCCACATACCTGGTGACGAATTCCATGGAGAAATCCTTCGATTTTAGGGCTAAAACTGGAGGAACCTTGTTGCGTGGTTGAACTAGGGTTCTTGACTTCTCTTCTCCTCTTACGCTCTAATTTTTCTAAGTTTGATTAATGATTTGACTTAGGTAAGTTCTACTTATGTTTCTAGGCTTAAACTGACTAAAACCTCATAATTTAGGGTCTAAACAACGTAACTTAGGGGTCAAACGAAATAAGAAAAGACCAAAAGACCCCTGACTTAACTGGTGTCAGAGTGATCGACGGACGGGACCTACGAGCCGTCATTCAATCTCCGGTCCGTAGATTGGGGTCGTCGTTGGAGTCTGCCAGACAGGGCTCCACTAAAATGAGCATAACTTTTTACTCGGAGGTTGGATTTTAGCAAACTTGGTGGCGTTGGAAAGAGGATTCAATTATCTATCATATCATTGGTCATGAGACACATAATTCCTTTTGTGCTAATAGTTATGACCATTTGAAGTTTACCTAATCACAATTTTTCATCTAACTGGCTGCTGACCCTTACCTATGGTCAGACCTACGGACCGTGGATCGAATGAAGGTCCATGCTGGTCGACCGTAGTTTGCATCAGAGGCTGGGTAAATGGGACCTCAATCCACAGACACAGACCATGGACCGTGGTCTGACCTACGGACCGTGGGTCCGTCCGTGGGTCGAGACTTAGCCGATTTTTTCTGAGCTGGGTTGGGGAGGGGTTGCAGTGGTGAACCACGGACCACCACCACGGGCCGTGGTCTGACCTACGGTCCGTGGATGGCAATCATGGGTTGCACCTGCAACTTCTCAAAATCTACATTTTTCGTCAGTTTCGAATACGGGTGTTACATTATCTCCCCCTTGGGACTATTCGTCCTCGAATGAAGACTCAACTACCTGAAATGGATGGATAGGGCTGCAATCCCTACCACTAAACACTGAGAACTGAATTTCTGACTGAACTGAGTTCCAAGAACATGCAAATACGCTGAAAATGTAAGTACAAACTGAAGGAACATGATTCTAAGATTGAATTTATGCATGAATGACTGAAAAACTGAAGAGGAACTATTACCTCAAGCTGGAGTGGAAGCTGAAGGAAAGAGGTGAGGATACTTGGCTTTCATGGCCGTTTCTACTTCCCAAGTAGCTCCCTCTACGGATTGACTTATCCACCACACCTTGACTGAAGCAATTTCTTTATTTCTCAACCTTCTAACTTCATGATCAAGAATCTCAACTGGTACATCCTCATATGAAAGGCTATCTTTTATAGCCACACTCTCTTATGGCACTATGGATGCTGGATCACCCACACACTTCTTCAAAAGTGAAATGTGAAAAACTGGATGCACTGCTGCTAAGTTTGTTGGCAATTCTAATTCATAAGCCACTTTACCAATCCTTTTCAAGATCCGGTAAGGGCCTACATATCTGGGACTGAGCTTCCCTTTCTTGCCAAATCTCATCACCCCCTTCATAGGTGACACTTTCAGGAAAACCCAATCATCAACTTGGAACTCTAGTTCCCTTCTTCTCACATCTGCATAAGATTTCTGGCGACTCTAGGCAGTCTTAAGTCTATCTCTAATGAGTTTCACTTTCTCCATAGCATCAAGGATTGAATCTGGTCCTATCAAGGCTGCTTCACCTACTTCAAACCAACCAACTGGAGATCTACATCTACTCCTATACAAAGCCTCATAAGGGGCCATCTGAATGCTGGAATGGTAACTATTGTTGTAGGCGAACTCAATAAGAGGAAGGTGATCATCCCAACTACACTTGAAGTCGATCACACAAGCTCTCAACATGTCCTCTAAGGTTTGAATGGTACGCTCTGTCTGACCATCCATTTGTGGATGAAATGATTTGCTAAGGTTAACCTGAGTACCAAGACCCTTCTGAAATGATTTCCAGAAATGAGAGGTAAACTGAGGACCCCTATCTGAGATGATAGATAAAGGAACCCCATGCAACCTCACAAACTCATTAATGTAAAGCTTGGCGTAATCCTCCGCAGAATCTATAGTCTTGACCGCCAAAAAGCGAGAAGACTTAGTAACCCTATCAACAATCACCCAAATGGAGTCATGCTGTCTGCGAGTACGAGGTAAACTTGTGATGAAGTCCATGTTGATCACTTCCCACTTCCAAGTAGGAATGTCAATCTCTTGAGTCATGCCTCCTGGTTTCTGATGTTCTACCTTGACTTGCTGGCAATTAGGGCACTTAGCCACAAACTCTGCTATATCTCTTTTCATCCCATTCCACCAATAGACTTCCCGCAGATCGCGGTATATCTTAGTGGCACCTGGATGGATAGAATATCTGGAGTTATGGGCCTCTACAAGAATATCTTGTCTCAACTCGCCCACATTAGGAACACATAATCGACCCTGGTAGCAAAGCACACCATCTCCCCCTTGAGAGAAAACCTCCACTCTCTGATTGTGGACTGGACCCTTAAGCTCGAGCAAGATTGGATCACTGTCTTGCTTTTCCTTAACCTCCACTACCAAAGAAGATTTTGCCCCATTTTGAACCGTTACACCACCATCTGATATGCTCATAAGACGAACTCCTAGGCGAGCAAGTCTGTGAACATCCTTCTCTGGTCTTTCCTTTCTTCCTCAACATGTGCTACACTACCCATGGATAATCTGCTAAGAGCATCAGCTATTACATTATCCTTACCCAGATGGTAATGCACGCTTATATCATAATATTTGAGAAACTCAAGCCACCTTCTCTGGCGAAGATTCAACTCTTTATGGGTGAATACTTTTTGGAGGCTCTTATGGTCTGTGAACACATCTATATGAACACCATACTAGTAGTGTCTCCAAATCTTAAGTGCAAACACCACTGGTGCAAGCTCGAGGTCATGAGTCAGATAATTCTTCTCACACACCTTAAGTTGTCTAGAAGCATAAGCTATTACCTTACCTCGTTGCATTAACACACAACCTAGGTCGACTCTAGATGCATCACAATAGATCACATAACCATCTGAACCCTATGGTAGAGTCAAGACAGGAGACGTAGTCAACCTAGTTTCCAGTTCTACAAAGCTTTTCTCACAATCATCTGACCACTGGAACTTAACCTTTTTCTGAGTCAACTTAGTCAATGAAGAGGCTATGGATGAAAATCATTCCACAAACCTTCTGTAATAACCCGCTAGACTCAAGAAACTTTTGATATATGTAGCAGAGGTAGGTCTGGGCCATTGTTTCACTGCTTCTATCTTCTGAGAATCTACTCGAATTCCTTCGCTAGACACAATATGCCCAAGGAAAGCAACTGATTGTAACCAAAACTCGCACTTGTTAAATTTTGCAAATAGCTAGCGATCTTTGAGAGTTTGCAGGACAACTCTCAAATGACTCGCATGTTCTTCCTCATTCCTAGAGTAAATGAGGATATCATCAATAAAGACGATAGCGAACAAGTCTAAGTACTGCTTGAACACTATGTTCATCAAATCCATGAAAGTTGCAGGAGCATTGGTTAGTCCAAATGACATAACTACAAATTTGTAATATTCATACCGAGTTCTGAAGGCTGTCTTCGGAATGTCACTATCTCTGACTATAAGCTGATGATAACCTGATCTGAGGTCTATCTTTGAGAAATGACTAGCACCTTGAAGTTGGTCGAACAAGTCATCAATCCTGGAGATGGGATACTTATTCTTGATTGTGACTTTGTTCAACTGCCTATAGTCAATGCACATTCTGAGAGAACCATCTTTATTCTTTACGAACAACACTAGTGCACCCCATGGAGAATACTAGATCTGATGAAGCCCTTATCTAGAAGGTCTTTCAACTGCTCTTTCAATTCCTTAAGCTCAGTTGGAGCCATTATATAAGGAGGAATAGATATAGGCTGGGTATCTAGAAGAAGATCAATTCCAAAGTCGATTTCCCTTTCGGGAGGAACTCCGGGAAGATCATCTGGAAACACTTCTGGAAACTCATTAACCACTGGAACTGACTCAAGAGTTGGAGTTTCGGAGCTAGAATCCTTAACCCGAACTAGATGATATAGATAACCCTTAAAGATCATCTTTCTGTCCTTAAGGTAAGAAATGAATCGACCCATAGGCGCTAAGCTACTACCCTTCCATTCTAAGATTGGTTTGTCTGGAAACTGAAAACGAACAATCCTAGTTCTACAATCGATTGAGGCATAATAGGAATGTAACCAATCCATGCCTAGAATGACATCGAAGTCTACCATTTCTAACTCTACAAGATCTGCTGAGGTGACTTTCTGGGAGATTGTAACAGGGCAATTTATGTATACCCGTCTAGCTATTACTGGGTCACCGACTGGAGTAGAGACTGAGAAGGGTTCTGAAAGAGTTTCTGGGCTAACGCTGAATTGGACTACTATGTAAAGAGTTACAAAAGAAAGAGTAGCCCCTGGATCTAATAAAGCATAAACATCAAGATCAAAGACTCATAGCAGACCAGTGACTACATCAAGAGAATCTTCCTGATCTTGACGAGCCTGAAGAGCATAGAGCCTGTTTTGGTGTTGTCCGCCATATGTACCAGATGAGTTACCCTGCTGAGTCGGGGGACCTGCTAGTGCTGCTGAAGTTGTAGACTGAGCTCTACCATTATTTCCTCATTGACCTTGTCTAGAAGGACAATCCTTTAATCTATGACCAGACTGACCACACTGACCACACCCAAAGCATCCTCCTTACCTGCAAGGCACTCGCCCAAATAGTTCTTAATACATTTTAGGCAAGTTGGGTAGGTTTTGGTGCCTAAAACACTACATTGAGACTTAGAGCCTGATACTCCACCTTTCTGATTATTCCGGAACTTAGAGGATGGAACACTGGTTGATGAAGGTGCTGGAGTCGAAGACTTCTGTTGAAACTGCAAGTGATTTCCACCACCCGATTTCTTTTGGGAATACTCGTAGTTACATGTTCTTTCTTAGTCTTCTTAGCCTGTTCCCTAAGCATATCACCCTCAACCTGCTGAGCATGAGTCATGACTAGAGATGTTCATGTCTCCCAACAACATAGCATTCCTGCACTCTGTTTTCACCAAACTGACACTCCATACAAGAACCTATTCATCTGAGCTCTGGAATCAGCAACCATATGAGGAGCATGCCTGGAGAGTTGGGTAAACTTGAGCCCATACTCTTGGACCGTCATATTACCTTGTCTCAGGTTCATGAATTCATGTGTTTTTGCCTCCCTTAACTCTCTTGGGAAGAACCTATCAAGAAAGGTTTCGCTGAAGCAATCCCAAGTAATAGGAGCAGCATATGTACCCATGTTCTCTTTCCACTAAGTGTACCATATATGAGCCACATCTTTCAGTTGGTAAGATGCTAACTCAACCCGATCATTCCCATTGACCTGCATCACTTCAAAGATCTTCTTGATCTCATCCAAGATATTCTGGGGATCCTCACTAGTCTGCGATCCTAAGAACTCAGGCGGATTCATCTTAACAAAGTCACAGACCCTTGCTACTGCTGATCCACCATTTGCATTCACAGGAGCTTGAACCCGCTATTTGTTCTAGTTAGCGACACTCTGAGCCAACATCTAAATGACATTCCTAAATTCAGCATTTAAGACTTTCTGATCTGGAACTGAAGGAGCTGCGTTTGCGTTCCTGGCATTCGCATTCCCGGCGTTAGCTCTACGAGGAGGCATGATCACTGAAATGTAGAACGTCGAGTTAGGATAGAATTTAGATCATACCTTACGCACGATAAGAGTAATAAGAAAATGAAGATTTTCTAAAACACTTTATAGCCTCCCCCTCATTAGATGTTGTGCGCACTACACATCTATGAAAAAGACTCTACCTAATGCTGCTTTTCAGACATCCTAGGACATTTAAACCTAATGCTCTGATACCAATTTTGTCACACCCCGAGCTACCCCCGAGACGCAGATATGGGACCCAGGACCACAAGTGATTCCAAGCTAACCCTGTCGGCATGGTCATAAGCATACTAAAGATAAACTAAATAATAAAAAATGTACGGAAGCTATAATCATAAACAAAATGAAAAGATGGGAAATACCCATATACTATAACTGAGATATATGAAAAATTGATGAGTTTAATACAAGGAAGACATTAAATCAATACTAAGTTGAATCTATCTATGTCTAAAATAAGCCTCTAAACTGACTAGAAATGTTGGGACATTCCCCAACTAGATCTAGAAAAACTGAAACTAAAGACTAAAAGCAATAAAGATAAACATGTCACTAGTCCTCGAAGAATGAGGACTCACCACTGATGCTACAGAACTGAAGATCGGGAATCGATCTAAGCATGATTTGGATGCTGAGAATCTGAACCTACATCACGAGAAGATGTAGCGCACGTATGCGTCAGTACTTGAAAGGTACTGAACATGTAGGATAGAGTAAAGCTGAAATAACATCATAACTGAACAAATCAAATAAGCAATGACATAATTTGAACATGATATAAATATTGAATGCAGTGACCAATTTATAACATGCTGACTGAATACTGAATGAACTGTAAATGTAGTCAATGCAATAGAGTCTGACTGAACTGTGGGAGCTACTAATAACCGACAATAAAACCACATGAGCTAAATATGGAGTCCGATGTATATGCCCCATCGAGAGGACCCAATATACCCGGCCAAAGGTATAAAGGCATGACTGGCGTGATCACTAACTGATATTGCCCACAGAGGGGACTTATACCTACGTGGCTCGTAGTTCTGGGACTATATGGGTACGTTGAACCCTAGTCCAACCTGGTATTATGTTACTCCCAATGGATTAAGTAATTAACACATTATGACTGAATTTCTGTAAGTTACTGAATAGCTCGAACTGAACCTGCAAACTGAGAATGCAACAATTAAACTGATATTGATGCATTAATAACTAAGGCATATATAACTGAATAACTGAAATATCTAACCTAGCTTATGTAATTCAAGAACTAAAGAAATACATAGCTAGGGTTCTGGAATACATGTAATAAACTGAATATTAACATACTAATCTGATTTGGATCATTCTAACAGCTAAGAACCCAATAATTCTAAAATTTAAGAAACCCTAGGTCTAGTCATAATAAGGGAATCAAGAAGCTGACTGAAAACTAGGGACCTAATGGGCAAAAGGAACCCACTAGTGAAATCCCACATACCTGGTGACGAATTCCACGAATAAATCCTATGATTTTAGGGCTGGAACTGGAGGAACCTTGTTGCGTTCTTGAACTAGGGTTCTTGACTTCTCTTCTCCTCTTACGCTCTAATTTTTCTAAGTTTGATTAATGATTTGACTTAGGAAAGTTCTACTTATGTTTCTAGGCCTAAACTGACTAAAACTTTATAATTTAGGGTCTAAACGACATAGCTTAGGGGTCAAACAAAATAAGAAAAGACCAAAAGACCCCTGACTTAACTGTTGTCGGAGTGATCGACGGACGGGACCTACTGGCCGTCATTCAATCTACGGTCCATAGATTGGGGTCGTCGGTCGGGCCTGCCAGACAGGGCTCCACTAAAATGAGTATAACGTTTTACTCGGAGGTCGGATTTTAGCAAACTTGATGGCGTTGTAAAGAGGATTCAATTATCTATCATATCATTGGTCATGAGACACATAATTCCTTTTGTGCTAAGAGTTATGACCATTTAAATTTGACCCAATCATAATTTTTCATCTAACTGGCTGCTGACCCTTACCTACGGTCAGACCTACGGACCGTGGATCGAATGACGGTCCATGCTGGTCGACCGTCATTTGCATCAGAGGGTGGATAAAGGGGACCTCAATTTATGGACACAGACTACAGACCGTGGTCTGACCTACGAACCGTGGTCTGACCTACAGACCACCAGCACGGGCCGTGTTCTGACCTACGGTCTGTGGATGGCAATCATGGGTTGCACCTGCAACTTGTCAAAATATGCATTTTTGGTCTGTTTTGAATACGGGTGTTATAGAAGCACTTTATGGTAGAAGGTGTAGATCCCTAGTTGGGTGGTTTGAAGTAGGTGAGTTTGCTCTAATTGGTCCCGAACTAGTCTATGAGTCCATTGAGAAGGTTCGACTTATAAGAGAGAGGTTGAAGACGACCCAAAGTCGGCAAAAATCTTATGCCGATGTTAGAAGGAGGGATCTTGAATTTGAGGTTGGTGATTGGGTCGACTTAAAAATCTCACCTATGAAAGGTGTGATGAGGTTTGGTAAGAAGGGGAAGCTTAGCCCCCGGTATGTGGGCCCATCCAAATCTTGAAACGTGTTGGGAAAGTTGCTTGTGAATTGGACTTGACAAGTGAGTTGGCTCCGGTTCACCCGGTGTTTCATGTTTCCATGCTTAAGAAATGCATTGGTGATCCGGTATCCATCCTTCCTTTAGAAGGTTCAAGGGTTGATGAGAACATTTCATATGAAGAAGTTCCAGTTGAGATTTTGGACCGACAAGTTAAGAAGTTAATAAACAAAGAGGTAGTTTCCGTTAAATTCTTATGGAGTAATCACTTAGTTAAGGGTGCTACATGGGAGGCCGAGGCCGATATGAAACCCCGTTATCCTCATCTTTTTCCTTTTACTCCTATCCCAACATGAGGTAAATAGTTTCTTGAGTTTGGTGCTTTGGAAGTCTTTTTTGTGCTATGAGTTTTCTTTATGATGTCCTTATGTTGTGCATGTTCTTATGAGAATTCGTGTTTAGAATATATTGAGTTTTCAGGATTTATATATTCCTCATATTGGTTTGCACTTTAGTATGATGAATGCATACTTGACTTTATGAGGTGAATTAATGAACATGTTTTGCTATACTTGTGATAATAGGGCATATTGGCCCATTATTGTGGTGTTGAGCTTATTTGAGTTGGAGAAGGTAGTTCCTCCTAAAATGATATGAAATGATGAGTCTTGTGCATGTTGGGTTGTGGATGTAGTTCCTACTTCCTTGCGATTGCATTGTTTATGTCTTTAGATGGGGTTGATGTTTCCTCCTATGGATTGTGCACTTTGTTATGTTGCATGCATGATGGGTTGCTAGTCTTGAGTCCTTATTTCCATTAGGTGTCTAAATCGTCATTCGAGGACGAATGTTCCCAAGGGGGAGATAATGTAACACTCTGGAAAATGGTAGGTTTAATTAGAGCCTAACTGTGAGGATGAACGTCTTGAATGAGGGTTATAGAAGTCAAGGCCATGAGGCAAGTGCCATGGCAAAGGGGCCAAGCCAAGGCCAAAGGACAAGGCTGCCCCTAGCCTTTAGCATACTACATCACCCTTCACGAGGGGGACCATGAACCATGGTCCTCACCACGGCTCGTAAAGGGAACTCGTGAAGATCCCTTGGCCATGAAAATATGGCCACCACTTTTCCTAGCTACTTCCTCAAACTTCACGGCCATCACCACGGTCCGTGGTCATGACCACGACCATGGGAGGTGCTCATGAAGTTGCCTTAGGCAATTAGCCAATGGTCCCAAGTGGCAAGGCCACTGCCTCAAGCACCACAAAAAGGGACCACGGCTCGTGGAGCCCCTCGTGGTGATGCCTTGGGCGTGTGAGCCTTGTGTCACCTTGAAGGGGCTACTACCCCAAATCCTCACGACAAGCACCACGGCTTGTGAAGGTGCACGTGAGACCTGGGCGTGACTTTTAAATGAGGGTTATTTAAGTCTTTTGCTTTTTAAGTCCAAACAAAGTGAGGTTGTTTTGGGTATTTTTAAGGGAAAAATATAAGTTGATTTTAAGTCAAATTCACCCAATACAAGTCATTAATTCACAACACCCAAATATTTCCCCAAAATCCTCTCCTCTCCAATATTTCTCTCTCTAGAGTTTCTCCATTGAAGAACGCCAAGAACTTGAAGAATAGGGCTTAAGAATCCATCTTCTCAACTCCAATTCGTGGGCAAAGCTTCAATTAAGGTATGGGAACCTTGATACATAGAACATTTTTCTCTATGATGCCCTTCAACTCTAATTTCAAAATTTGGGATATTGTTCAAAAATTAGGGTTTTCATTCTAGCCATTAGTTCTTCCTAAAAACGACTTCATTATGTTAATTGTCTTATATTATGGATGATTTGATGTTTAATGGTGATTTTTATAGTAAAACTCCCCATGACCCCAATTTCATGAATTGTGATGGAAGTATTGATGCAAGATGATTACTATGAATTGTATCTATGGTAATCTAGTTGTTGAATCTTGTTTTATTCATGCTTAAAGTAGTATTTCTAAGAATGATTGTGAGACAGATTCATGACCCTTGAAAGGGTAAATTGCTAAGGTTTGTACATATTGGTGAAAGTGATGTATGAACTTATGATTCACTTGAAGGGTAAAGATCCTATGACTATTGTGTAAATTGAGGTATTGTTGAAAGGTGATTCTCTCCTTACTCTTACACATGTTCATGTATGACTTGTCTGGGATGATGATGATGTTGTTGTGTTGATTGAAAGACTATTTCTCATTAAAACACTATAAACAATAATGTGAAAGGTTTACTCACATATTAATGATGATTCTAAGGTTGAAAATTAGTTATCACCTAAATGAGTCTATGAGTTATTTTATGAATTGTATTGAATGAAGGGTAGAGTACTCCTTCACACATGTAAATACAATTCAAGACTAATTATGTATAATTTGGTAGATAATGTTTAGTACCGAGTGGATATGGACAATGAGGTAAAGGCCCTTCTGTCAATGCAATAAGTTAGGTCATCTAAAGTAAACTCATGAGATGGAAGCTCCTCCGCCAATCAATTAGTCGGGTGTCTAAAAGCAATCTCCCTATCCCATAAATATGTGCCCACATAGGACTTAGCTAGTGGATCCACCTAAAAGCTAACACATTTAGTTCTACCTTCGGCAAGTAGGACACCTTCTTTCGGTGTGGGGTTACACAACACCGGATTCCATGTAGTTCACATGGTCTATGTCGGTTATGGCTATTCTTCCCTATATGATAAGATAATAAATGAGACATGAACTACACTATGACTTCTTGGTTAGTTTACTTAGTAGGAGTGGGGGTATGGGACTTCACTTTTACATTGCACAAGTAGACTTAGTAGGATGTTATGGGATGGTTCTTTTATGTTATAATGAGATATGAATGTATGCATGTATGTTGAATGGATAGTTGCCTTGAATGACTTTCCTTATGTTCAAGTAAATATACATGACTATTTCTTTATTGATTATGATGAGGTCTAAAGATGATATGTATGACTAAGGTAGCTTCAAGGGAGTACTTAGTATGGTTGGTATTATGGGATGCCAACCATACTTGCACAAGTGTTCCATAGGGGTTGCTAAGGTATTGATGTTACTATGTAATGAGTATAAATGTGATTATAGCTTTTCTTTTACATTGAAAATGCATGTTGGTTTCCAAACTTGATAAATGCATATTTTTCAACTAAAATGTCCTTTTTATCATATTTAAAGGATTTTATGCATGTTTCCATACCTAGTACAAATTTGTGCTAACCCCTTCTCCTTCTACATTTTTTATAAGTATAGGTTCCGGTTAGGTGACATACACTCTCCTTTCTTGAAGAAGACTTGGATTGCTTATCTCCAAGTTGTGGTGAGTCCTGAAGTTCGAGGACGGATTATCCATTTCTTAGTTCCTATTGTAATTCTTATATTGAAGACTTTATTGATGTAAAGGGCTAAGTCCCAAACTTTGTATTCCTATGTTTTAGATGGTAAATGAAACAAAGTCTAGATTCGTATGATTTTTTATTATGAAAAATGAAGTTTGACTTCAATTGTAAAAGTTTTAAATTTTCCACATTATCCTTATGACTTTATGTGAATGACTACACTAAGGGCTTGTATGCCACCCCTTCGGCGTCAAGTACGCCGTGTCGCTTTTAGGGGGTAACTCCTAGTCGTGAAATTACGTCATATGTGTTTGTACTAAAAGCTCATAATGTTTCTCAAACTTGGCATATGCATGGTTTTCAACCAAAATGTCCTTTTTAGCATGATTTTTGCATGGCTATCATACTTGGTACATTTTTGTGCTAACCCATATTTCCTCTAAATTTTTCACAAAGTGTAGGGTTTGGACTTGAGTTCTATTCTTGGAAGATCGATTTCTAAGGAGCAAGGAGTTGAAGATTTGGTGAGTCCTCATAACTTCGAGGACAAACCCACATATTTCTTTATGTCTTTTGTTTTATGTTTAGAGCTTTTGTATGGGCTGCATCCTAAAGTTTTAGTCTTATGGTTCTAGATAGTTTGAGACAAAGTATAGAAAGACTTCCACTTATGAAAATAACTTCGCTTGTAAAAGAAAAAGTTTTAAATTTCCACACCATATTCTATTGTCTTATGTTATGAATGCTATGAGGCTTGTATGAGGCGCTTCGGAGTCTTGTACGCCGTGTCACGTCTGGGGTGTAGGCTCGGGTCGTGACATTTTATTTGCTTGAAACATGAACACAAATGGTCTTGTCATCCCCACCTAAAACCTTCATAAAGCATTGGTCTGTTTGAATAGTCAACTTAGGCCAAAAGCTTAAGTTAGGAGTGTGGTAAGAATGAGGAAAGAAATTGAGCAAGAAGTTTGTGAAATCCATCTTTGAAAGCTCGTGTTAAAGAAAAAGATGGATTCCCTCCATATAAAAAAGGACAGAAAGAAAAGCAACAAAACAAAAGTAATGAAAATTTTGTATTAATTGTGCATTGTGGAAAGTAAAAGGGTGTCCAATGAGATATACCAAAAAATTTGTGTGTTTGAATATGCCAAGGATGGGTTGTGAAGATGAAAAGAATGAAAGAAAAGGGAATAAAGCAAAATTTGAGCCATGCTTCATGAAGATGGAAGTCACTAAGCCAAAATGATCATACATTTACCCTCAGCTCGATTACAAGCCTTGAAAGAGATTTGTTATCTTGCATTAGCCGAATGATGTGTTGATCGAAAAATATGGGCAAGCCTATGGGTAAAATCATGCTTGTGTTTATCATTAAGAGCGTGATAGTTGATTTTGATTTCTGAAATTGTAATCTTTGATTGGCTTTGTGAGAGCATGGAATCATTCTTGGTGTGAGGGCATTTGAATACTCTTGTTAAGCATGAATTTGCATTTGAAGTGAGCATTGTGAGCTTGAACTTTATTTGATGATGGCTAGTCATAGTTTGAAACTCTTAGTGCACAATTGGACATTGCTTGTGTAGATTGAACCTCATGTGCATTCATGTTGAGTCTCAAGTAACACTATTTGTTGTCATCCCTATTTGCCTGATTGATCTTGTGTTTTACTTGAGGGCAAGCAAAAGTTTAAGTTGGGGGTGTTGATGAGTCGGGGATTTCGACTCATTTAGGATTTATTATTAAAGGATTTAGTGTCCTCAATGTCTATTTTACGCTCATAACTGATGTTAATATGTTGATATGCACCAATGAAGGCTTAAGAGTGAGGCAAGGATATCATGATGTAAAAAAAAGCGAAAAAGTTGAAAAAATTGAAGAAAAGCAAAGCTGGAGCTCGTCGAGTAGGCTTCCAACTCGCCTAAAGTCCCCAGCAATATATCCCATGGACAACACCAACTTGGTGAGCAAACGGGAAATTCGGCGACACGCCAAATAGATCAGCGATAGTGATCAAGCTCACCAAAAGTTCCAGAATAATTTGATGGAGGAGCCAAGCCAAAAGGTGAGAACAACAACAACTTGGCGGATCGCCGAACTAATCAGTGATCCCGATTTACTTCGCCGAGTTGACTCCGTGCTGAAATTTTGGGAACGTATAAATACAATTTTTCGAAGAAGAAAAAAGTTCCCACACTGTTTACTTCTGGGTTTTTGAGAGTTTTTACGTTCTAAAACATTGTCTTTACATTTTTATTAGAGTTTGGGATTTAGATTCAGAGATTGTAAGATTTTAGCTTCGATTTCAACATTTGGGGATTGCAGATCGTTAGCCAATCAGATGAAAAACTTTGTTGGTAACGATTTATTGCTTTTCATTATACTTAGTTAAAACCCCTTATCTTAGGGGTGTGATTATGTAGTTGAATGTGTTACTTAGCTAATGGGTGTTGTTAGTTGCTGATTTTAATGTTGTTTTGAAATGGGTTCAATTAATTGTTCATGTTTTAATTGAGTAATTGTAGTTGCAAATGCAATTCTAGCTTAGTTCTCAAAGTTGAGAAAGAGGTAATAGAGTAGAATGATTGATTGATAGTTGTACTGATTGCGTCTTTAAAATCTAGCTTGAGAAAGTGGGTTTGATTGTGTCTTTACAAACCCAACTTGAAAGATAGGGTTAATTAAGGAATTGGGTTGTTTGGCTATGTTATGCTTGTTGAGGTTCGAGAGAACTCACTTGAAGAGCAATAGTTGATTGAGAAATGACTATTGTATTCAAAATCTAGCCTACCCATTGAGATTCAATAACTTTAAGCAATTATTAATCACCCATTACGTGAAATTAGTATTCGACTGATCACACTACTAAGGTTCAATCTCTACTTGTTTACTTCCTGTATTTAGCAATATTTGTCTTAAATTGGTTACC
>JAJOOR010009132.1:0-25258 GCA_036250505.1 Solanum acaule
TGTAAGAAAATAAAATAATATTTTCTTGATTTCTTCTATTTGAATGGGGTTGAAGAGAATAAAATAATAATTTTAAATATATACTTTTTTATCATAAATAATCAATGTTTTTTCTATAAAAAATTAACACATAATTTATTCTTGGTAAAAAATTGAGGCCCCCTAAAATTGGGGGCCTAAGGCCAATGCCTTATTAAAGTATATATAGAGTCGGCGCTGTCTACTTTCTAAGAAGAAAATGTAGAGAATACCAGAAGAAAGGTATATTTAGAAAGCCTTCTGCTAATCCAAGATCATTAACTAAGATCGGAAGATTCAACTAAAGAGGAGGAAGCTAGAAAGGAGAATATCTATTTTGGATAAGAGAAGTTTATTATAGAAGAAAACTCTTTGATTTGAGTTGATTTTGGGTTGTATACAAATGTCTACTGCCACCCCTGTTTATACATGGGTAGGGATGATTTAAGTAATTATTCTAGATACATCTACAAGAAAAATCTAGATATCCCTATCTTCTAACTATCTAACAAGAATCTAGATATTTGTATAATTCACTATATATATATCTAATTCTCTAGAACATCTAGACAATTCTTAGATGCATCAAGTAGTAAAGATATTACTCTAAATAATGTAGAAAGTTCTACTAAATATCTAGGATTATTTGTTTCTCCAAAAAATCAACTTTATTTTTCACACTCCCGCTTAAAGTAATTTTTTAGAAACTACCCCACAGTTGTTGCAGAACAACTCAAACGAAGCTTTGAGCCACGTCTTGGTGAAAATCTCAGTAGTTTCTTTCGGACTACTCTTGTTTCTTTAAAAGATTTTTTATTGTCGAATAGTCCAAGTGAATTATCTCCTTATTGAGTTTCTGAACTCCCGCTTTCTCTTAGTTTCCCAACAATAGTACTATCTGGATAAACATTTATGACAGAAAAGTTTGAAACTCCAGGATTCAAGATTCTGGAACCTGCAACTTTATAACACAAAGAGTTATCATTAATATCCGCTTCTTCATTTGAGTTGGTAATGATCTGATGGTCAATATCATGTAAAGCCTTAGCACCATACTAGAATCCATCATTAGATTTCCTTTCTAGCTCTTCAATAACTTGTTTATCAGCTTCAACATTTCCAAAAGTTATGTTATCTATCTCTCCACCTGAAATTTGGCCTTCATTGTTAGCTTCTTGATCTATTTAATATTTATCTTCTCCCTCTACTACCAATGTTTGATCTAAGTTAGTGATTGAACTCGATATGGCAAACGATTGGCTAGAGTCTTCAGCTTTCAATATATTTTATTCAATGCATTCTCCATAAAGGTCACCACTAGCACATAGTTTTAGATATTGCTTATTCAGGATCTTCTTCTTTGATTTCTTCAATAGAAGCTACTATATCACCACCGAGAACATCTTAAAAAATTTCTTGGTTCATGTGGATAACAACAGTGTCTTGCTTCTCCACGTGATCGACAATATTATATTCTAGATCATCAATCGAGCCTCTTTCAAGGTTGATGGAAACTATGACATTATTGCTCGAGCCTCAGCTAAGAAGCACCTTCCAGTCTTCTTGTTCTGTAGTTTTCTCAATTTGAGTCATATTACTCTCCTTGACTCGACCATATCTTTTTATGTGTCCAATGTTGCAACATCGATAGCATCTAAGAGAACTCTTACCATAAGAATTAGAAGACTCTTCCTTCTTTCTGATTGATCTTGAACTACCTAAGAATTGAGAGTGGGTCATATCTCTTGATTTTCCTTAAAAGTTCCTCTTGTCGGCTACAAGAGCATTTCCTTCTCTTTTGACAAATACACCCGAAAACTGTTTGGCTAGTAACTCCTGTGACGACAAAAAATTCTCAAATTCCTCCAAGGATGTTTGTTGATCCCATCCTTGAATTGATGTCACAAATGAAATATATTCAGGTTTCAAATCACGAAGGACTATTCTTCTCATTTGTTCTTCAGAAATAGCATCATCTGGAATCAATAAAGATATCTCAGAACATAAGTTCTTAATATTCAAAAATACTCGGCTATAGAGAGATTAGCTTGAGTGGTGTTAGACAATGCATTCTCCAATATCTGTAGCTGATCTTCATTCTTCTTGTTGAATAAATGATCGAGGGTCCACCATGAGCCGACTTAAACTTTATAATATGATCGAATAAACCAGAGGAGATTGTCCTCTTCATAATGAACTCCTCATTTGCATTAATTTGCTTACACTTCTTGTACACACTGCTAATTTCCAGTCCGTCAACGCAAGTACCCGTGTTACTCCCATTCACAACATTCCACAAATCCTCGCCTACGAGGTATGGTTTCATACGTGGTTTTCATATCTTGTAATTTGACTGATTCAACAACTCCAACCCTTGTTCATTAACACGACCGCTAAAATCCATATAGACAAACCAGTTGAATATACCACTAACCTGATCTTGAATAAAATCCAAAACGTCAACGTATGACTATGACTCTAATACCATGTAGAGAATAACAAAAGAAAAGTATTATTTGGGAACCTTCTTCTAGCCCAAGATCGTTAACTAAGATCAGAAAACTAAAGAAGAGGAAGCTAGAAAGGAGAATGTGTATTTTTTATTAGAGAAGTTTGTTATAGAATAAGACTCTTTGATTTGGGTTGATTTTTGGTTTTATACAAATGCCTAATGGCACCCCTGTTTTATACCTGTGTAGGGATGCTTCCAGAAATTATTCTTGATACATCTACAAGAAAAATATAGATATCTTTATCTTCTAACTATCCAAAAAGAATCGAGATATTTCTATAATTCACTATAAATATCTAATTCTCTATAACATGTACAAATCTCTTAGATGCATCAATTACTTTGATATTACTCTACACAACTCTAGAAAGTTCTTCTAAATATCCAGGATTATTTGTTCCTCCGAAAAATTATCATTCCCCGAGCCTACACCCAGGGTATGGCTGGCACTCGAGAACCATCGATGATCTCCAAGCAAACCAGAGGAAGACTTACTCAACAATATAGGAACTTAAATGCAAATATTATCTCCATTGTCTCAAAATAAATAACTCAGAATGTTTAAAATATTCAACTAGCCATAAGAAGACAACTCAAGTCTTAAAACATTAACAAGGAAAATAGAAAGACTCCTTAAAATACTACAGTCTATGAAGCCTCTAAAGTACTATGATGGAAGTCGGGACAAGAGCCACGACATCCTAACAAAACAAAACCATAATGTGAAGCCTTCCGGAAAGCAAGGAGGCTTACCAAAGCTAGCTGGAATGCGATGGGATCAATTAAGCGCCGGTTGATGATCCTGAATCCTGTATCTGCATCATGAAACGATGCAGGCCAAATGACATCAGTACATTCAATGTATGAGCATGTAAGGGAAACACTAAACATAGGTATACTGAGCTGAACTTATAGATAAGGAAACATACTCACCCCAACTCAACTCAACTCAATATGAAAGCAACAATAAAAGATGTAATATATAGAAAGCTTTTAAAATAATAGATAATAACTCAAAAGTATGTAAAATACAATAATGAACTCTTATTTGGGAGATTCTCTAACCGACAACCAATACTTTGAGCTACGTTATGATACATCATCTTGCTCACGCTGTATGAACTGTCCTATACCTTGTCGGAGTATAGAACATTGTCAACTAAGTGGATCCACTAAGCTATGCTTAAAAGCAATAAGGAATCATCTAAAAAGTATGATCTTTTACCCATGTTGGCTACATGGTTTATGAGAAATGGGAGTTGTCTGAACTCATCCCTATATCAGTGCTCAATACTACTCTCAATATTATATATAACTCATGTTCAATTTTTAAAAACATAACTCAGCCTCAACTTGATATTATTACTCTAAGAATTCTCTTAAAAGAGATAATGCTCAAAACTTCTCATAAACTCGTTTAGAAATCAAGGTTTCCTCTCCTTTTAAATGTAAAAATGTTTACAATTTGGGAATACTTAGTTCCCTTATACATATTTTTAAACATGAAACTCAACTCCCCTCATTCTCTTGCTCATTTACTCATGTCTTAAAACAAGTTTTAGAAGATTGTAAAAGACTTCTCAAAATGACTCAAAAAGGTTTCTCGGACTTTACTCTTAACTTTACTTTAATTTGAAATGTAAATTAAGAGATGTGGTCAAGATATGCATGATCTCACAAGGATTAATGAAGATTTTAAGTGTGGATATTTAGGAGAGAGCATAGGTACTATTCGAGGGAATACACACGGAAAGAAGGATGGAAGGGTAGGGAACTTGGTGACCCTGGAGCACTGGGTCGCGTGGGGTGCTAGCGCAAAAACTACTGACCAGTGTTTGGGGTGCACTGAGTGATGCGGCGCACCAAGCCCGAAACTACTGGGCAGTAATTCAGGTGCAGTGGTGGCGCGCTGCCTTATGCCCCTGCCCAGAAATTTGATGAATTTTCTTACTTCAATTAAAGGCCTAACTCATCTAGAATCGAATGTTTTCCTCTTAAACACGTATGGATTCCTAAACACAAAAAGATGAATTGAAAACCCACTCAAATTTCATCAAGAATAATACTCGTTTGCAATACCCTCACCTCAGAACTCAAGAAGACTCCATTGTTAAAGAACGAAGCAAAACCTCAAGAACTCCTCAAGAATTCAAATCAACCATTTTCAATTACGAATCTATGGATGAATTTAGATGATTGGCGTGAGGGTGAACAAACCCAACATTATAAAACCTTACATACATCGAAAGAATTAAGTTCTTGGCGAAAATCCTCAAAACTCGATGAACGCTTGAAACTTTCTACTTTTTCTCCTGTTGAACTTCTCTCTAAAAACCCTACGCTCTTTTGGGATGAATGAAAACTGATCTCAATCAGTTTAGACCCCTATTTGGGTGAAAAAAAGGTGCTAGGATAGTGGGGTAAGGAAACGACCAAAATATCCCTCCTTATAACGGATGAAAAATGTCTTAACTAGAGAGGATGCACTCAAACAAGCATATCTCCTTCATCTGAACACGGAATTTAGCAAACTTTGCGCTTTTGAAAGAGGACTCAAATACCTTCAATTTGATACCTCATGAGCCACCTAATTCATCCTGTGTTGAAAGTTATGGTCGTCTAAAGTTGACCCAAAACTTAAAAAACTTACCAAAGTTTAAGGTGTTACAAAAATCTTCTTTATTTTTCACAAACAATATTTGAGATATAAACAATGAATATGTTACACACCTCTCATGATTGCAGTGTCAGAATTCTCCACAAAAAAGAATTTGATACTCCTGCATATATGTGCTTTTTCTGAGATGGTTTGCTTCCTTCCCAATGCTTAACGAATGACTGATAAATAATCCTAGTGTAGGGATGTCTTTAGGGTGTTGGCATGTCTAACTAAGCAAAAACATTCTTTCTGAATGTTAAATGCATTAGAAAATACATCTTTTTGGTGCTTATGTTATTGGCTATTTTTAGGGAGTTGACATGTCTACCTTAGGTAACACATGCTTTCTGAATGCGGTTATATACAATCTTTCATGCACACGGTGGTGTTGCTTCAACTCCTTGCACTGAACTATCATGCGACGTTGTGTGATAGTAAGGATCAACTTAGAATCTGTATTTGTTTTGATCCATTTTGAGTTAAGAAATCTCCTTCCAACCATGGAATGGGTTTTACCTTAGTTGAATGTCATTTCTTGTTGCAGGTTATGTGAACAAATTCTGTGTAATTTTCATTATTCGAGATCTTGTTGACCTTTCAATGTCTTCTTGCTTTTTTTATGTCTTCCCACGGAAGCTTGTCAGCCAATTGAGAGGTATCCTTTCTAGTTAAATAACAAACAAGACATGAGAAAGGATACCTCTCAAGTGACTGACAAGTTTCCTCGGGATGAAATAAAAGCAATTAGACATTGAAAGGTCAAAATCTCTCGGATAATGCAAATTACACATATTCCATTCACGTAACCTACAACAAGAAATGACAATCAACAAAGGTAAAAGCCACTCCACTTGGCATGAGTTTTCTTAACTCAAAATTGATTGATATATAAAAAAAAAAAAAAGGAAAATTCTATGTTGATTTGTACTATTACGTGACGATGTATGATTGTTCAATGCAAGGAGCTGAAGCAACACTACGGTGTGCTTAAAAGATTGCATAACTGCATTAAGAAAGCATGTGTCTCCTAAGTTATATATGGCAAGGCCTTAAAAACAACCAATTACATAAGCACCATATAGATGTATTTTCTAATTTTATTGTCTTGTGAACCCATCCCAATGACAAATATTTTCTCATTAACCTATCCAAAGATAAATATGCAACTGTAATTACAAATATAAGTACAAAAGATGATATTTTAAAGTAGATAACAATAAAACCCTTCTACTTATTTGGTCCTTGAACCATTCATGAAAGTATTCAAAATGCAAGTGATTAAGTTATTGGTAAGGCAGCGTTTGCAATGCAATCTCTTGATTTCACTTATATGCTCATTGTACATGTAAATTAGAGTTAACTGAAACTTGAAAATTAGATTAGTCAAAATAAAATGGCATGCCTACGCCCCACTCAACCCAAGCCTTGTGGATCAAAGATTTTGATGGGCTAGGGTGGGGCGGTCCTTCATTTAAAAGTGTCTGAAAGTGATCAATGCAATCCAACCTAAGAAGGGTCGTAAGCCGGGGCGGGCTATCCCTTCTCTCTTAATTTTATTTTTTTACATTTTTTTTCTTTTCAAACTTAAAATTCTTTCAATATATTAAGTTTTTAACAATTCTAACAAAATTATATGAAAGTACATAATATTTACAATCATAACATGCATTATACATATGGTTAGTGTTGCTTTCAATTTACAACCTCAAATCTGAAATATATAACATCAAGAAAATGAAAAAAAATTCAAATAAAATATGGCAAACAGTGATGTTGTTACATTAATTCTAGCAAAAAATATTAACGAAAAAATAATAATAATTTTGATGAATAAGTAAGTAAAGGAAATTTGAAAATATAAACCTATAAATTAAATAACAACTACGCCTTACAATTTTGGTTATTTTAATTCAAATTAAATAAAGGAGAACTTCCTAATTACACAAACATTCAAACCACATTTACTAATTGTCTCCATAGTTTGAAATAATTACATTTCATCTCACCAATTAATGATTTCATACCAGATTCAAGTAAGATATACCTAGATGTATATTTTTTGCTACCAGATACACTTAAATAGGGAGAGAGGCGAGTGAGAACACAAGGGAAACAAACAATATTTGTCTATATATCCTAGATACTTGCTAATCACACTACATACACACTAGATACATGTATTTGGTGTGATTCATATGTATCTGAGATGCCAAATATGCAAGCAATATAGAAGAGTTGAAAGCGAGATGGAAGGGAGGCGGCGAGCGAGTGAGCGAGCGAGATTTGTCTATATATCCTAGATACGTGAATCTACTTTGATAAATTGTATCTAAAACAAATTATACCTAATTTTGAGTAATGTATTTTTAATTACATGTACATGAACATATCTGAATGCACCAAAATCTAGTAAGATGTAACATTGTAAAATAGCGTAGTTCTAAATAATTAGCCCATAAACTAGTGAGATTTTTGAAAGTTACCCTTACATAAATAGTTTTGGCTCATGGGTCGATCCTGGCCTCGGTGAAGCCTCAAGGGGTGAGGGCTTATTTGGGCTGGGCTTATAAGCCCTACTTATAAAGGGCTTGAAAAATCTTATCCCAACTTTACCTCAATAAGATGGAGTAAATGACATATATATACAACTGTTATGAAAAATTAGCAACAAATAGCCCATAATTAAATAGTATTTAATAGACCAAAAAAAAAGAAGCACAAATTAGCCGATATTAACAGACGACATACTAATAGGGTTTTTTTTTTTTTTTAAAAAAAAAAAATTTCTTGTCAAACTAACTGCCACACACAGCATTAAAAACGGAATGTGGGAAACCATATAAACTCCCCATAGATAATTAGCGATTCAGTATCCATAAACTCCATCAATTCATAAAAATTCATGTATCCAATATAAAAAAATCAACGAAGTTCTACTACAAACATCAACAAATAGATGGCATCTTTGATAGTGTTGATTCATCATAGCGGAGAATGGGATAACACAAATAATTTTGTACATTATTCCATGGAGGGGATGATTATTACAATGGACATTGATTTCAACGGATTCACTCGCTTGATTTCAAGCCATCTAAATGTCGATACTTTCTTGAATTCGTTTGATTTTCATTATAAAATTGATGACAATTCTATGCCGATGTTGATACGAAACACTATGGGATTACGAGTATACATCGAATTGAAGAAAGGGTCAGGAAACTTCAAAGACTATCCATTGTGCATAACTTGGAAAGCTATAGATATTCATCATACACTTCCAATTAATGGAGAAGAATATGGGGAGGTCAATACCGAAATAATAGCTCATGGTAACACCAACACATATAATTTGAATGTAATTGAATATAACAGCATGGCTGCTCGAGAGAATGCATATTTTCAACAATGCAATATTATTGAAAGTGATGCTGCTAACGTACCATTAGAAGGTCAACTATATACAAGGATAAGAAGATTTTGAAGTCTATCATTGAAAATTATGCAATTCGAAAGAAATTTCAGTTTAAAGTGAACAGATCAAGTGTGTCTATGTATTATTCAATTCAATTAGTATAACTAGACATATAAATCTATGTTATCCACTACAATGTATACCTTTTCAAAAATTATATACTTTATGTATCCAATCACTTATAATAGGTAAACAGTTAACTAAATTATCTTTTATCACATGATTGAATTTTTATCACGTGAATGAATAATCATGTATACAATGCATTCATGTATACATATCCGTGTATTCATTCACTAAAAATATAAACACTGAATCAAATAATCTTTTATCACATGAATGAGTTTTTATCATTTGAATGAACAATCATGTATACAAAAATTCATGTATACATATCCGTGTATTCATTCACTAAAAGCTGTATACATTCCAGATTCTTCCTTCAGTGTGTAAATGAGGATTGCACTTGGAAATTAAAATGCTCAACATTACACAAGTAAAAAATATTCAAAGTTAGACGATTCATCACTTTCTATAATCATTCTCCTTCTAGCAACCTCAACTGAAATAACTCTTTTTTGATTTTTTTTTATCAACAACACCAACCGATTCACATTGTTTACCTTTAAAATTATCCTTACTACGAATCGGATACCGAGAAGAACCTGCATGACTAAAATTTGAAGTTTTTTTGTGGAGATTCAACAAAATCAGAATCAAAATCTCCTTTTTTAGGAATAATTCCAAGAATATTTTTCTTAACCATGGCAATTGATACCCAGAATCAATAATTTTCGCCCAAATATAAAAACTTTCAACTTGAAAAATTAAAAAACCAAGAAAAAAATTAACAATAATATAAAAAGTGAAGACATGCAAATCTTCTAGAGAAGATATAACATCAACTTTTAACACTTTTGTTTAAAAGGATTGAAGAAGAATGATATAAATGTTTACATTATCAATAAATATTCATCAATCAAAGAAAACGTGTATATGAGAAAAGAGGAGAAAAAAAAGGGAACAAAGTCCCACTTCCCAATAAAACTGCAACATGTAGTGACCAACTTAAAAAGATAATTAATTTAAATATAAATTACTTTCCATTTATTAACGTGGGCCAAAAGGGCCAAAATATGCCAATTTTAATTTTAAAAACCTTTTTTTGTTATAAAAATAAAAGTATAAATTATAGGAACCACATATTATAAGTACTAAATAACATCCTATCCCTTCTAGTTTTCTATTTACCAAAAATCCCTTAAAAATGATGTTTGCGGGATACATAGCGTTGTGCACGGGATACATTAGGTTTGATACATTCCACATAGCGGGATACATAGCATTGTGCACAGGATACATTAGGTTTGATACATTCCACATAGTGGGATACATAGTGTTGTGCACGGGATACATGCGGGATACATAGCGTTGTGCACGGGATATATAGCGTTTGATACATTCCACATAGCGGGATACATGCGGGATACATAGGTAAATAAGGGATTTTTAAATTTTTTGAAATAAGTAGGGATAAATGAATACTAAGGTAAGTAAAGGAGTGTAGTTAAGTAATTTGTCCAAAATAAAAAGGGGCTATATGTTGCCAATTAGTTAAAAGAGAGTACATGATGTGCCATTTTTTCAATAAGATGTTAAGTTGGGCCGGCCTCATGGGCTAAGCCCACTTTTTATGGCTCTATTGAAAATCATATTTACAAGAAAAGGCAGTTTATAAATTCACATACTATATCCAAGGAATACCTTATAGCCACAATGATTAAATCTTTTCCTTGTAGGCAATAGGACAAAATTCTGACGAGTTTCATATGGTGCAGTTTGGAGATCACCAAAATTTCATTCTTGAATTGTTCAATTCCTTTTCTAGAGAAACTAGATAATTGTTTGAAATAAATAATTATTGCTTTAGATTAAGAATAAAAAAACACATTCATACCAAAATATGCAATGTATGTTAAGAAAAAATATAGAGAAATGCAATTGAAACAAATAAATCATCATATTCATTCTGTGGCAATCAATAGTAGATAATATTAATTTAGAAGCTGTTTTGTTTTATTTTTCTTCCCTCTCTCGCGCTGAAAAGAGACTGCATTCATGATCTTTGCCACATAAGTGTCTAGGGAGGCTGAGACTATCAAATTACCAAGTTCAGGGAGCTAATTAAGCCAATATAAAGTTTAGGTGTGTGCTAAATGAAACTCAACAAGTTTATGGGGGTTTCGATCTATTCATCCATCAAACAATAAATTGAAAAAAAAAACGTACTTCAAGTTTGTGATTCACAGAGAAATCAACAAATAAAATCGATTTGCACATACATTATTCAAGAAAAAATAAAATGTGTTTTTAACTACACATGTACAATACATGTATAATGTACAACTTTGAATAAACTTGTATATTGAATGTATAATAAAGTATAGGGGGGAAATAAGATGAAAAAAGAGAGTAAAAGAAATGAAGACCCAAGACCAACATTATAGATTCAAGTTACTACAAACTTCTCGATTTTTTTTTTTCATTTCACTCAATGAAAACTAACCCGCTTTTCAAGATTTTTCGTAGATTTAAATGAAAAAATTGAAATAAGTAGGTGAAGATCCTTTTTGATTTTTCTAATCTGAAATTGCAACTAAGCCAAAATCAGAATTGAGAATATCTTTATCTCTTCTTTGAATTTACGGAAGTAAAACAAATTTATCTAGTGTTTTCAAGTGGTAATTATAGACTTTGGAATTTCATTGGGGGTGCTAATAGAGGTTACTGTTGTTACAATAATGGAGATCTTTTATGATTTCATGTATCTTAGCATATCATTGATCGACTCTCCATCGATCTTACCATATCCTTCACTAAAAATCCAATTGTACTCATTACCAAACTCAAACCACAAAATAACTTATCATCACACTCAAGCAAGACGAATGTACACTTCTTTGTCAAGTCTTATCCACTATTTTTTAACCAATATGATGAACACGTGACACTATTACCATAACCAGAGCAAAACAGATGAAATCACGCGTCTCTAAATCCAATTCTCAACTCCTCTGAAGATACCTCTTTATCCGAGAAAAATATTTTTGCTCTCACCTCTATCTGAAGGTTACCCTACACTCCATTAATTATTATTTATTTATTTATACTGACTCTAGCTCCTTTAAATTCTATTTGAGCGGTGCCCCAACATCTCTCAAAACTTTCTATACAACCACGTTACTCACTAAATAGTAGAAAATCACAACCTTAGATACTCACAAGTCATTATTACCATACAAAATTTGTTTAACCAACAATTTGTATTCTATAGTTGCATCTCAATCACAATTCATCACTAACTCGTATTACCATCTTGCTCAGTAAGCCCTTGCCATCACCACAAAGTGAACCTTTTCCTCGACATGACATCTCAATCCAGTTTACCAATCAGATTCAAAGGACTAACCCAATTTTATACACACTTTCTAACTAAAATCTCAAATTGCATTCACCCAAGTATCCATAAGTTTGTCATTACGGTATCAATCCACTCCTTTGGAGTTTTAAGATAAAATCACCAATCCTCCTTTAAAATCCTCAAGATACACTTCACAACCTAAATGCATTAATACCGTATCAAAGATCCACCACTAAAATCATTCTTAAAAATAATGCTTAACCCAAGCATCTGTAGTAACAAATTAGTTGATTTCTCAAACTTGAATGCAACACTGAATCTCATTATCTGATTATGTCATACAACTGATAACTCCTTAAGTAGTTTGTATTCATACTTGATAATCGACGTATTCATTTCCATGTAACACTAGTACTACCACACCATAAAAGTTTGTTAGATACCTCACTAGAACACATCATACCTATCGATAAGATCGTAGAAAAATAGCCCACACATTTCTACCCATTGAATAATTGCAAAACATTACCAAATTTGTGAGGTCTTTATCCCAAGCCATTTGCATTCTTTCTTAGATTAGATCGATAACAAAAGTAACACACTTCATAAATCTAGCCAAATAAGCATTGGTACTATTGTAGTAGTCGTATCATGACCCTCTTTAATATAAAATCAATCCCTGAAATCGTAGTAGAGATTCTAACCTCAATTGGCGCAACCTAATTTCATCATTCACTAAACAACCCATACATGTTATGAAAACTTTACTAACTGCATTTTCCAAAGTAATGGTGTTCATTTTACAAAATTTCTTAAATATTGTCACCTTGGCAAAGTCATCTGACTTCACCACTCTACCTCCATCACAAAATCAGTCACTTCCTAAAAAGATTTTGCTAAAGTAACCACTTATAAAACTTGAATATGCAATTCTTACCTTAATCTTTTTACAAATTAAAGCAGTGAATCCGGTCTTCCAAACTGAAGTAAAGCTGAGTCACATATCTAGATAAAGTACCAAAATCTGGCCTCATAGGCTGCACCACATATCTTTCGTTTCTCTATATTCAAGAAACCATCTCTCCTCCTATCGCTCAAAGTTTGGGGTATATAATTGGATGAAGAAACTAGAAAATGTTGCCTAAGTCATAGGTAGTGCCTTTACTAATCGGCACTCAACATAAAACCATCACCACATTTTGTGTCTCCCCGAAACTAGTATATCACAAACTCAACACTAAGCCTCTCCACTATATTCATTTTATGAAGCAGCTCAAAACAATCAACAATGAAAGCATAAGCATCTTCATAATCAGTACCCATGAAGAATAAGGGTTTCAACTTTATGAACTTAATAAAAAAAATCATGTTGATCACTAGTAATTATAGGCCCTGTAGTCAATCGAGAAAATATACCTATTTTCAAGGACACGTTTTTTTCTTTTTCTGGTGCTGCTGTTTCAACTTCTAATATTCTAATACTAACCATATGTGAAATAGAGTGAAGAAGTTCAGTTATCAATTTGTATCACCTAGATACCAATTGGATTCAAGTAGGGGTGGCAAATGGTTGGATTGGATCGGATTTTGATGGATTGAATATGGATTGAGAAAAAAATGGTTTGGATTACAATCCACCCAAATAGAATATGGGTAAATATGGAATTGGTCAAATATGGTTTGGGTAAAATGGTTCTAACCTATTTAAAAAAAATATGTTTTCCAAAAAAGAAGTAGTAGCACAAAAAGAAGAAGGAATGAAGTTTTCCTAAAGTCATATAGTCTTTCGAAGAAAAGTAAAGGCGTAACACCCCATATTCTACGTGTACTAGTTCTATTTATATGACGCTTATAAATTGCCTTGTGGTATAGTTATGGACTCGGCTTCATATGTGACTAGTAACAATAGAATAGGTTTAAAGTTGCAATACGTCGTGCCTTCCAACACATATATGACTAAGTGAACTCAAAAACAATTCGAACTCGAGATAGTAAAAGGTGGTATTCAATGTAAAAGTCAAAGTGGTCAAGTGCGTATTAGTGCTACAGTCTTGTAAAGAAACTAAGATTGAGAAAATGGTGTAAAATAAGTGAGGTGCTTGCTTGACTAAACTAAGCTAGTAGGTGACAAGTAGGTGATGCACCTACTTAGAATTAGTGGACTGCATTTAAGTGAAAAGAGCAAGTAGTTGATGCACCTACTTAAAAACTTGTGGCAGAAATTAAGGAGGTGATGCACTTGCTTGCTTAAAAGTAAAGGACCATATTATTTCTCCAATTTATTAAGTGAAAACGTCCAAAATGGACCTCTAAAGAACTCAAGCTTATCACATCTCCTTCATCACTTATTCTTTAGAAAATTTCTCCCAAGGAAAGCCATAGAAGCTCCAAGAGTTCTGGTCTATAGCTTCACCATTAAAATCTGAAGCAAACCCTTTGTTTTTAAAGTACACTCAAGTGAATAATTTGATTTAACATCAAGTTAAGGGGGAGAGGACAACCTAAACCTTGAAGAATCCAAGTCTTAGCAAGTGAGGTTTCTGTCCAGCAAGGTAAGCTATGGAAATTTTCATCCCTCTCTTGTTCTTGCATTGTTTGTAAAAAAAATTTATGTGTTAATGAACGAACTAAGGAGTGTTGTCTCTATATGGTGTGAGCTTGGTAAATGTTCAGGAAGGAGGTGCTGGTTGGGACAACCATGGAGTGCAGTCCTCTTAAATTTTAATTGTGAGCTCGTTTTGAGAATCTTAAATGTAATGTTAGTTGGAACTCACGGGATGTTGATCAGAAGCCGTATGTTCATATTGCTATTTCCACATTGTGATTCTTAGGGACTATTTTGTGCATCGTAAAATAAGGGGGTGTGGCTGGATATGTGCAGAGAAGTGATGGGAACTGGTTATAGGATAGAACATTGAAAGTGTAGTGATACACCACTTAATTGAGTGTTGCATGAGCTTACTTCCTGCCATCCCTTTGTATATTGATTTCCAAACGTTATGAAGCCTGAGGAGTTTCGGAGGACCATATAAGAAGGTTGTATAGTACATGAAAAAAATTTAGAGGAGAATAGGTGGGAAGAACACCCTTGATGGGATCAATTATAGACTTACTGCCAATTACTGTTTTGGTTTGATCAAGTAGCCCAAACTTGCTTATCAGCTACTAATGCTAGTTTTATTATTTACTCCATTGTAGATAAATAATCTGGAAGGAAGACGGTTAACTCATTGTAATATCCAAAGTTGTGCAGCAAGGTATGTAAGTCTATTCGATTTCCTATTTCTTTCGCATGAATCCAACACTTGTAAGCTTTCTAAGTGCCCTTGGTAGTGACTGATCCATAGTTGCAGTTCCTACTCTCTAGAGCATTAAAGTGAGTACTCTAATATGAGTTTATTACTAATTTGTGTGTGCTTAGTCTACCAAGTATTAGCATGCAAGGTTTAAATGTGTTTCATCGTCAAAGTACCCTTGGCACATATTCCCCTTATATAAATCAAAGTGATCCTAGATTACACATGGTACATATGTTTATATGTTGGATATACAATCCGCCCATATCAAGCCAACTTGCTTCAATTGTCTAATCCATCATATATGTCATCTTGTCACATGTTCATATGTTCCCTTTATTGGTTATTACTCCATTGTGTTAGACTATTATGTTACCTCACAAGATCCCTACTTGCTCTATTATACATTTTATATGTACTTACTTGGAATATGTATCCGTCCTTAAGTTGAATCTGACCATGTTCTCCATTGGTTCCACTTTCATATGTACCTTGTATTTGATATTAGTTAGTGAGTATTTGGCTACCATATAGAGTTCAAATCTCTTGGCTGAATGTTAAATGTCTTCACTTGATATGTGCTTCAATTTGAGATGTCAAAATGCTTACCGAGTCAGATTAGCTCCTAAGTATTACGTTGGTGTCACATTTGCTTCACATGTCATTGTTATTATCGTAAGTCCATATTCACATGTCTTCTACTAGTAGTTCATAGTTCAAAGTCTCAACAATGATTATGACCACCAAAACAACAATCTCAAAAGAGTTATGATTATCAAAAGAATAATCTCAAAAGAGTTATGAACATCAAAACAAATATCTCAAAGATTAAAGAATCTAAGTGAAGCAATTTGTATAATGATGGGTGGCAGCCCAGGGGCAAATGCCTAGCATGGGCCTATCCCAATTGGTATAGAAGGGTGGCAGCTCAGGGGCTAAAGCCTAGCATGGGCCGATAACAATTGGTTGACTTATGAGGACAGCATCCCAGGGGTTAAATGCCTAGCATGGGTCATCCTCTTCTACCACTGATCAACTGGTCATTTGTATCATATGCCTTATAAAGATTAGAATGCACAGAAAAGTAAAGAAAAGAATGTAACATACACGATTCCAAAAGTATAAGCAAAGGTGGTCTCTAATCCTTACCTATTTGTATTTGGTTTCACTTGAGCTCTCATTTTACATATTCAGTACATTCTTTTGTACTGACGTCCCTCATTGGGGACGCTGCATTCCATGTTGCAGGTACAGGTACTCAACTAGTAGATCTCCCCCATAGAAGCACATGATACTCAGTGGTTGTTGGTGAGCTCCATGTTGATTCGGGGCTTTGTCGAGTCTTTACTATGCGTATTTTGATAGTTGTACAGTCATGGATTCTAGTAGAGGCTTTGTAGACATTTTAAAACTATCATTTGTAATCATAGTTTTACCTGTCACATTTATTGGTTCAGCTAGTTGACATGTGTTGTATATGTAGCTTTTCAGTAGCAAATCTATATGCATAGTAGTTCACTTTCTCGTCATAGGTCACTTGTAAAGCATGTGTTCATATGGTACTTGTCCGCCTAACCTAGGGTGAGGTGTGACAAAAGGCTTCCCCGTACCGTTCCGCAAGACTCTACTAGATTTGTCCTTGTGTGATGAGATCACCGAACCTAAAGCTCTGATACCAAGTTTGTCGCAACCCAAAACGAGTCATGAGTAATACCCATACTTGACCTCTTAGGTGGGCAAACCAGGGAATCCAAACTCCAACATATATTAATTGTTAAACTTACAAAATACAAACCATAATGAGGAAGCTCAAACTTATTAAATATCGTTTCCCAAAACCTGAAAGTCATCACTTCAAGGACATCTAATCTTCAAATACCTTCTAAGAGTATCAAAGACATCAAAATAAATGAACAAAGTAATTTGTGTCCGAAAACTAAGAACATCATGCCATTACTGAGAGAATCCAACACGAGCTAGAATGGATAGCTCACCCTGGAACCTGATGTGCTGGAGACTAGCTAGAACTGAGGGCAATTCAAAGTCGATAGTACATTCGCTGCACTCCACAAAAGAAAAACAACTAAAAACACAAGTAGGGCTCAGTATAGGGCAACATGTACTGAGTAGATATCATCGGCCAACTCAAAATAGAGACTAATATGCAATGAATAATAGTATAAAGTCAACTATGACACTTAGCAGGTGGCAAGCAACAAACAATATGAACTAGTGACAACAACACTAAAGTAAGTACGTAATCAGTCAACAATATTGAGATCATACTTGAGGACTCATGCCTCCAAACCAAGATATTTTGGGAATTGAGTTCTTTGAGATTGAGTACATTACGTTGTTTATATATATATTTTCATTTAATGTTACCGTGCCAGAGCGTGACACCCGATCCAATAATATTGTGTCAGAACTGACACCCCGATCCAATAATAGTGTGTCGGAATGTGACACCGCGATCCAATAATACCGTGTCGAAATGTGACATCCCAATCCAATAATACCGTTAATTTATCATGTATTAACACCACTTTTCACTGCATTAAAAATATTTCATCAATCCTTCTTTATTCAAGGCATCACTTCCATATAGAAGGTTCAAGATTATAAATTTCACGGTCTCAGGATTTCTGACCAATCACAAACCACAAAACAACACAATCAGTACATAGAGAACTTCACAATATCACTCAATGAATATCAATCGCTATTAAGAGTCTATCTATCACATAGAATAAACCATAACCTACCTCCACCGAAGAACCGAAGTCAAGTAAGCTACTTCTCTAATACTTTTCCTTTCCTCAATGCCTCCGAAACTTTCCAATCTATCAAATATATAATATTCGTAAGTTAACGAGTCCATTGACACCCATAACTATATGTCTAGCCTAGACCCAAAAACTCACCCAAATCTATAGTCAAATTCCTAAACTTTGATACCACTAATTTTATCAAGTCATATGTCTCAAATTTCAAGTCTATGGTTAACTCTATATTCGTCAAAATAACTTAATCTAATGATATTCATATTACACCTAATATTTAATTACCTATTTCAATATATCGAAACTTAAATTATAATGTGATAACAAATAAAGGAAATCAAAAATCAACCCCCCACTATACGAAACAGTACTTAACCTGCATACAAAGACTAACCAGATCCTAATTATAATCTTAGCAATTCATTCGTATATAATATTTTCCCAATATTAGTTTATCATTGCCTATCAATGTATCATAATTTTCCAACTCAAAATTGTCCTTTTTAGGAACCATTACAATATAATACCCAATTTAAGTGTTAATTCTTTTCCTCCCACCAATAAGAACACACGCCACACATCCCTTCACTAGTCAATATAAACAACCAACATTTGACAACGAGATAATTAGGCCACAACAATTCGATAGTAAAAGTTTAGCCAAAAATTCTTACCTAAAGGAAGAGCACTCAGTGATCACGTTCTTCTCCAACGGCATATGATTTAACGCCGCACACATTGTGCAGTTTCCATAAATAATATAAGTCTAATTTATTTTTACACACGCAGCTTGGTAGCGCGTTTGTTTTGGGTATAAAATGTCACGGGTTCAAATCCTGTCATCCCTACCTATTGAGCAGTAACGAGGGATCACTTGAGATCGCTTCAAATTGGACATAATCTTTGATTTTTATCATGCTATTCTAGTATATGCATACAAAATGTATTGGGGTTATGAAAAGAATCCTTTTGTTTACAGTCTTATCTATTCTGATAAGAAAGCGCTCTTAGTTCAATTCGGTAGAACGTGGGTCTCCAAAACTCGATCATGAGCTAAATTGTATATGACATTAAATAAATTATGAACTTGGCCCATTAATCATTAACTAAATTTATTATTTAATAAATATCCATCAAATAAATAATCGGAGTTAAATAAATAGTTCAACATCACCATTTAAAATTTATGGGAAGAGTCATTATAGTTCTAGTACTCAAAACGACCTAATGGGTCGTAACAAAAATTCTCCAACTTTGGCCGAAATTGTTGTTACGATACCAAACTTTATGGAGGACCTTTTACCCCCCCCCCCCTCCCCCCCTGCACTATCTAATAGTGTATTTTAAAGGTATATATGTGTCCACGTGGACATGTTACTATTTATAATGATGCAATATTTATGATATGTCCACGTGGGTACATATATACCTTTAAAATACACTATTAAATAGTGCAGGGGGGTAAAAGGTCCTTTCTGAAGTTCGGTATTGTTACAACAATTTTGGTCAAAGTTCGAATATATTTTAGACACTTTTTCCTTATATTTATAATATTAATCTGAGAAAATGGAAAATGACCCCCCAATCTATTACCGGATTTTCAACTACACTTATACTTCACGGGGGTTCTATTACCCCCCTCCCCCGAGCTATTTTAAAGTGAAATTATTTCCTCCCTAAAATGTCATTACCACACATGTTTCTTGTGGTGAAATACACGCACTTGACACACGTGTATATCACATTTAATATTTTTTTAAAGAAAAGAAAATATCCTCCTTCCTCCTTTCTTTCCAAATCATTTCTTCAACCCTAACTATAATAAACACCATTTTTTACCTCAATAAATTTGTATACCTCTAATAATTTATAAGAATGGAAATCAAGGTCGTCTTTTCATCCACTCTGAATCTATGAGACTTAGAAGATAACGGTCCTTATCAAATCTTTCATTCAACCAATTCAACAATTTTTTCATGTTTTTTTTTAAATTTGTTCTATTTTTGCACACCCCATAATATAGAAAATGTTTTGTTATTCTCATGAATGAGCTAAGCTTGGTTTGGAAAAAGTCAAAAAAAATTGCAGAAGGACTATTTTTAAATAATGGGATGTTTTCTTCTTTTTTTTCTGGAAAAATAATGGGGTGTGGAATTTGAAGGAAATGTGAGCTATATAAGTCATGTCGGCGGCTGAGTGAAAGAAGATCAATTTGAGACGAATTTGTAACACCACTTTGAGAAACCTCTCTCTCTTCCTCATTCTTTCTCCTTCTAAAATTTTATAATTAATTACTAATTTGAGTTTTTTATTTTGATTTTTCATGGATTTTTGGAGAACATGTAGGATCCCTTTTTTAAAAATGTATATGAAATTGCTTTGTTTCAGTTCCTTCTAATAAGTTTGAAAATATGTTTTTAAAAATACAATTAGTTCACTTTGATTTTGTTACTATTGATTTCATGATGGTAAAAAAATCAATTAATCCGTACTTTTTTTTATAAAAAAAAATTAATTTGTTAGCTATATTCTAAATAAGTCTATTAAAAAATTATTTATTCATAAAATGCATTAGTTGCTGATAGTTTTTATACCAAACATCCATTGATAAAACTTCAACAACGATAATGGTGAAGAAAGTATAATTGTATGGATAAATAAGAAGAAAGAGAAAATCAAAGAAAAAAAATGGAAATTAAAAAGAATAGACAACTCACTCTCTCAAAGAGAGTGAAATATATATACTTAAGGGGTTATTTATTCCATTTTAAAGTAGTTTAGGAGGTAATAGGACTCCCGTGAAGTATAGATGCGTAGTTAACAATCTGGTAATAGGCTAGGGGGTTTGACCATTTTCTCTATTAATTTTTTTGTAAAAACATGCATTTCAAGATGTTCATAGAATTTGTGTACTTTTAATTTTTATGATTAATTTCAATTAAAATATACTAAATTGAAAAGTATAAACCAATTGTTTTATAATATTAGTTAAGAACATATATTTATTAATTAATATATTTTAAAACAACAATATATATCTTAAATATTCAATTAAATATCATTTATAAAGGCCTTAATATGTCTAATATAATTTTTTAATTTTAAAATTCAATATAACCTTATAATTTACACTTGTGCAACCAAATAGTACGCTTGCATTTTTAATTTCAAAAATTCAATTTAACTTCATGATACCTTATTTGGTGATTTATCTTTTTGCATGAATATTTTTCTCCCATCTAACAAATATATCATGTATTCATAAAACGATATATATTCGTTATCCTGTAATTCATAATAGCTTATCTAGTACTCCCTCTATCCCTTATTACTTGTCCACTTTTGAATTGACACTCCTATTAAGAAAACAATTATTGACATAGTGAGTTTACCATTTTACCCCTATTAATTATGAAGTGGATGAATTAAAAATTTAATATTTTCAAAAAGTTCTACCTTTTTCAAAGTAATTAATTGAGGGTATAATAAGAAAAAACATGTTGTTCTTTCTTGATTTGTCAAAATGGACAAGTAATTAGGGACAACTATAAAAAGAAAAGTGAACAAGTTAATAGGGACAGAGGGAGTAAACAATCTTTGTTGTGTGGAATTTTTTTACCACCCAACAAATATCATCCTAATATCATTAATTGACACATGCATTGTCACATGAGTCATAATAAATTATTCGACGATAAATTTTTGTCGCGTATATATTTTTCTCACACGAAAATATAATCACGTGACTTATGATAGATTATCTAATGGTTGTTCTTTTTCGTGGAAGTATTTTTTTCCACTTGTCAAGTATTACCCCACCTCATTAAACGACATATTATTATCACATTATTCGTAATTGCATAGTTGTTAACATGTTTTTTCTCTTGTGAATTCTCCTATCACAATTTTTCATTTTTATTGACCAATATGTTCATTTCTACATGACTTATGATAAATTATCTATTGATTAAATTTTTTTCGCGTGAATACTTTTTTTTCACTTGTCAAATATTATCCACCTTACTAAACTACATATCATGACCACGTTATTTGTGATCGCCTAACTGTCATATGTTTTCTCTTGTGCGTATCCCCCTGTTAGTTTTTTTTCATGTTCATTAATCAATATGTTCATTTCCGCGTGACAACTTACGTGACAAATAATTTTTTGTATACTTGTCAAATATCACTACTATAATAACACAACTAATTCATAGTCACACTGATCATTTTCCATTATAATAAAATCATAATGGAAAAAATTATATATGTTGGGATGATATTATATAAATAATCGTCTTACTTTTTGAATTGTTTTCAAATTTTTGCATTTTTACGTAGTTTATATAGTTTTTTTTTTGGATTTGTTAGTACAATTTTTGCACATTTATGTGCATATTTTTTTGTTTTAGTGATTTAATTAATAATATATTTTTAATTTTTGTGTACAGCTATATTAAGACAATTAAAATAAAATAAAATAAAACTATAAGTTATTGTTGAATTTTGTAATAGTATGAATAAAAATGAATGATTTTTTATTTTTCGTTTGTGTTTTTCCTTTTTAGAAAATACATACTTTTTTATATGATAAATTTATCAAAGAAAATATCACTAAAGGTTATGACTTTGGAATGCGGTAATATTCTAAATAGAAATTTTAATCTAACTAAATTATACATGTCCTAATTAAAACATTCCCCTCTATTTTTTCTACTATATAGAAATGTGAAGTTTGAGGACGACCAAGGACACTATCGTAAATTTACTCCCTGACTGATATTTCAACTTTTATATCAAAAGTCTGAAACGTCTCTTCTATTTTGGGAGCTTCCAGAGTTCCATTCGAGGGCACACACTCTATAAACCTCTCATCTCATTTTACAAGAGAAGTGAGGAGTAGTATGTCAAACCTCACATTTCTATATAATATATTAAAATAATAATAATGAAGTTTGATATTTCTTATAATCTAAGGTATGAGAATTTAGAGAAGAGCTATCATGGGTATTTACAGTTGTCCGACAGTTTTAAGATTTGTCTAGTCATCGATGTTATATTTCGATTATGTGTGGTTGAATGTGGGGATCATTGGGTCTAACTCTAACATTCTTAAGGGTTATCTATAATCACACTAGTAATCTAGCATTTCAACAGTGTTGTTAGAGATTATGTATGCTTGGGTGTATCACTCGATGGGTGGCTACTTGATCATTTTCTTCTTTTGGTTAGATAAGTTTGATGTCTAAAGATCAAATTTTTATAACTTAAGCTTGTGAAAAGTTGTGAGAAGGAAATATTGATAAGATTTATGATGGTTTGTGCACTATGAGTGTGTGGTGGTTGGTTCAGATTCACTTCTGATTGTAGCCAGTATTGATTCAGGATTTTATCATTGTTAGGTGAGAAAATATTCCACCTAATGGTTATGCCAAGGTCCTTGAGAACATGTTGCAGATGTGTATATGATTAACTTTGGTGGTTATTGAGAATAGTTTTGTTGTTAGTCGAGTTTACAATCAACAATATATAGTTATCATTCAAGTATTGAGATGATCCTATTTGAGATATTGTATGAGAGGATGTGTAGGTCTTCAATTGATTGGTTTGATGCATTTGAGGTGAGAACTTGTGGTACTGATATTTTGAGGGAACCGCTAGAAAAGGTAAAATTCATTCAACTTAGAGCAGACAGAAGTATTATGCATACCGAAAGGTCAGGGACTTCAAATATGGAGGGAGAGCAAGAGCTTCTAAAGGATTCACCCATGAAGGGTGTGATGAGGTTTGGTAAGCGAGTTAAGCTTAGATCACGGTATATTTGAACATTTAAAGTTCTTAAGTGTGTGAGAGAGGTGTCCTGTGATTGACTTTGCCCTAGTGTTTCATGTGTCTATGTTGAAGAAATATCATAGTTATGGGAACTATATTATTCGTTGGGATTCAATCCTACTTGATGAGGATTTGTCTTATGAGAAGGAGCCTGTAGCTATTCTAGATAGGGAGGTCCGCAAGTTGAGGTCAAAGGAGATTGCATCTATCAAAGTTCGGTGGAAAAATCGGCCAGTTGAAGAGTCCACTTGGGAGAGTGAGGTTGATATGCATGAAAGATATCCACACATTTTTATCGATTCAGGTACTTTTTTTTACCCTCGGCTTTTTGATCGTTCGAGGACGAACGATGGGTAAATTGGTATCTAATGTAACGACCCATTTGGTCATTTTGAGTACAAGAGTTTTTTATTTCATCAAATACTTTGCGATAGATTCTAAATGGATATTTTGGACTATTCGTAACCACAATTATGAAATTAATGGGGTAGTTTAAATAATTAATTTAGTTGGTGGTTAAAGAGAATAACATTAACATTAATAGTGGATTACTTTTACCACTTTTATAATTAGTCTTTAAATAATTAGGGTAGTAAATAATTTGTAGAAGAAAAGAAAAGAGGGGAAGAGGAAAACAAAGAGAAAGCGGCGACATCAAAGATCGATTTTACTGGTACGCTTCTTTATAATTTATTAACTATCTAATTTTGAATTGAATATAGTACTTATGTAATATCAAATAGATAACATTAATAATTGTATAAAGTTAGTGGATTGGTGTCAGTGGGTATATATGTTGAATGATTGGAAAATTGAAAAAGGGCAAAGTTGTGAACGTGATGATTGGGCAGGTTTCAGGGAAGGTTTTATATATATTATACTAGAGGGGTATGGCCCGTGCTAGCACGGGCCCAACATGCATGGTTTCGATTTCTTTTTGTCATTGCAACAATACAATAGTATAAGCAAACTAAACACGATGCCGACCTTCTTGGTTAAAGTTAACATTAGCAAAAAAAATCTTGTGCTTGTTTACATAATTGAATGAAACATAGAATTTCTTTACGTGAAAAGAAGTAGAAAGAGAAGTGCAATTGAGTTGCCTATTACAACCTATATTATCCACAGTTCGGAGAGCAAAATCTAACTCATTCTTATGCCAACAATGATTCAAGTAAAATCTGCAAAAAGAGAAGATCAAATCAATTTGCAAATGTCAGAAAAATGCACAAATGGAAAATCTAGTGAATTACCAAATATAA